>JARYGA010060390.1:62646-103514 GCA_030545235.1 Helianthus tuberosus | reverse complement strand
CGTTGTAGAAAGAGAGATAATGTTGATAATCATCTGACATTTATTTGGTTTAACACCATAAGAATGATTGAATAGTTCACCACCATAAGAATATTTATTAAATAATAAATATTTATTAAATAATAAAACTATCAAAAATATTATAAGATGTTTTGTAAGTAAATGATTGAATAGTTTTAATGTTTTCTTAGACATTCAATAATTGTAAGAAAGAGAGATAATGTTGATAATCATCTGACATTTATTTGGTTCAACAAACACCTACAATCTATACTATCTATTAAAGGGGATTAGAGGATGATGTAACTTTGCATATGTGTCAAGTATCTAGACATGTCATGTAGGTTTTGCTGATGTAATAAATAACAAATTAAAATGTTAATATATATGTGTTTTAGAGATAATTGATATTGGGGGAAATTTGAACTGCAGTTCAAAATTCATCTTTCAAAGGCCGCCCAAATCTATACTTTAAATATCTTTCTTTCTCTACCTTAAATCCGGAAGCATCTTTCAAAATTCAAACCAGAACTTCTAGGGTTTCAAAATTCAAACCATCGGTTCCACCACCATATGAATCCGACACTTCTCTCTCCTTTTTCTCTCATCTCTTTCTTTATGCATCGGCACGACGATTAACCGTTGTTAGACAGCCATTAGAGATGGATTCCTTTTCGTCGTTATCGAGTTCATCTTCGTCATCGCAGATGTCTACTGAAGACTTCATGGATCAGCTTAAGGTTCAACTTGCTCAGGCTTACGCCGAGGAGTTCCTCGAGGTATATACTTCCATCTGCTTAGTTATATCTGCAGCCGATTATGATTATATATAGATACATCAAAGATTGATATTTTGTTGTATTATTGATTATTATTTGCTATAACATATGAGTTTAGATTTAGTATTGTCAAAAACTGCCCAATTTTGGGAGAATTTAAACCTAGATCTGTGTTGTGAATTCTTATGAGATTGACAAATTTGACAGAGATGGATACATGCCACTAAGGTATACCTTGTTTAGATAGATGATTTTTTAATGTAATTTCAAGAATTAAAAATCACAATGTATTTGAGATGTTATGATGATTAAATAAAAATCATTTTTTTTGTTGACACATAGCAATAAACACCAACTTATTTTTATGGACAAAACTCACAATGATAGGTTTTAAGTTTTAAATAAGGGGCTGATTGGCAACCTTGTGCTGAGCCATTAAGAGGCTTGACGGATTAAGAGGTAGCCTCTAAATTGGTCAGCATGTTTCTAAAACACACCCGTTAAGAGGCTCCGTGAACCATTAACATGTGTCTTTTAAGTGAACCAAGCACAATCTACTTCTGACTGATTCATTAAGATTTTAGAGGCTGCCAAACAGGCAAACAGCCCCTAACTTATCTGCTTTCAGTAATCAGGCAAAAGGCAAGCAAGTTATCTTTTTATATGCAGTCAAGAAATTGTTTCTGATTTATGTCAATTTAAAAAAAGGGTGTGCATCTGAAAGAGATTAGCTATTGTAACCATTAGGCTAATGGGCTTCGGGTCCTATATTTGGTCATTAGAGTCTGTCGTTTGTAGTAACTCAAGGTCTTGAGGAGTAGCCAAGGCACCGTAGTCCATAAAACATTAATAAGATTCGTTTAATAACCGACGAAGTATTGATACTATGATGTTGTTAGAAAACATAAAAAAAACCACATACAGACATGTAGATATGTTGTGTATGATTACCATTGCAAAGGTTTTCACAGAATTTGGCATTGTATTTAGTTCTTTACTATTTAATTTTGGTTTGGAAACAGACAGTGAGGGGGAAGTGCTTTGACAAGTGTATCACTAAACCAGGCAGCAGTTTGAGTGGGGGAGAAAGTAGTTGCATCTCCAGGTGTGTGGATCGTTACATTGAGGCTACTGGTATCATTAGCAGAGCCCTTTTCAACCAACGGTAAAAATCTGAAAGCATAGTATTTTTATTTGAAATGTTCATTTGTAACTTGCATAATGCTTTCTTATTAGGAAAATGAGGACCATAAGCCATGTTTTTTTATAATTAAACTCGACGTTTTTTATTCAATGAAGTTTGAAACTTTTAGTCACGTATTTGAATGGTTTACTTTCGTATGTCATATTTCTTGCTTTTTTATTGTAGCCCTTTTGGCTTTCATTATTTTGTAAACTCTGAGCCTGACTGTAGTATCTTTCCGACGAGCAAAGTGAATTCCTGTAGCTGATATGATTGTGAGCTGAGTTGAAAGACGTCAAAGCTGATATGTTTCAAGGTGATAATTAACCAAAATTTGTGTGAGACTTGGTTTCTTAGGTGATTGGTTAAATTTCATATAAATTTCATGAAAAATTTATGTATTCCTGATAAATTTCATATCAGACTAGAATATGTTTCTTTCAATCTTTTTTTATATCAAAGCAAATGATCTCTTTAGTGTTTTGGACCATAATAATTCCACGGTTGCTTTGAAACTGCGCAGAATTGCGAATCTTGAGCTAATTTGATGCATGTTTGTGTAATGATTAAACCCTAACAGATGGAGACACATTTGGGACTTTATTAGCCAAGATGAAGTTGATTCTAACCTGTTAGAGGTTGCCCACGAAGGAGCTGATTGGAGTCACTATTTCCAGCAGTTGCAAGGTGATTTTTGAATGTATTTGACTCGGTTTTGATGAATGAGAACCGATTAAGCCTTAGGCAATGAATGTGATGTGTCTGTTGTCTTAAAGCAAGTTGTGATGTTGTTTAGAACCGGTTTCGGGCTGGTATGATACGAAGGTTGCAAGCTCTTGATTACAGGTTTTTTTATGGATATTAAAGGATTTTTTTATTGCATTAGAGGCTGCTGGTGTATGGCGTTTAAAAGCAATTGAAGATGTCAGTGGCTGGAAAGATAGAACCACTATGGAGGACATGGATCATGCAGTTCGGGATAGCCTCAAGGGGTGGATATTTGTCTTTGTTAGGAACCAGTCACTTTCAAGTTAAACCAGTTGGAAGTCAATTCCTCAAAGGACCAAATCCTTCAGACCTTATTTTGGCTTTCAATTTGTGCTACTTTCTATCTGAATTTTTACTTTTGTTTCTTTTACAGACCCTCTTGAGACTGCAATAATTCCTAAAATGGTTGATGAAGCTAGAGTAAGGGTTTTATCTTAGTGGCAGCTTGTGGCGGGGGTATTGTAGTTGGTGATGCAGCTGGTGGTGGCACTGCACCCTAGTGGCTGAGTTTTATAATGCTTGGAAAGGTAAAACCAAAATGGCTGTGTTCTACAGTCAAATTCTTAAAATTGGCTGGCTCTGCCAACCTGCCGGTTTGGTTTATCGCTTCTTGAAACCTTATTTAGTGGCTCCGCCTAGAATTTCGTCTGAACCAGCTATAACGAACCAGGCCATGAACACCCTTAATTGGAAACCTATTTGGCATTCAATCAACCGTGTACTTAATTGAATCAATTTGATTTTTTTCTGTTCAACTGTTTATGATTCATGATTTAAATTGGTATCCTGCAATCAGGTATTCAGCGTTTTGTTCTCGCTCTTTTTCATTTTAACTATAGTGGTTCAAACTTACTAGAGGTGGCAATTGTGTCCTGTTTAATTCTGAAGGCTTATTTTCTCAAAGAACACTTGAGATCACAGATGATGTACTTGCAACCTACAGAAACCAAGGTAACGTACAAGCAAATACAATTTTGTGAATGTATTTCTCTACTTTAACGTATATTCATTAATGGCAGTGTAATCCTATAAAGGTGTTTATGATCTGTTAGGACGAACGAAAGATCAAATAAGAACGCAAGAACAAATTGATGCCGCAATGGCTGCATGTAAGGCTTTGAAGTTGGATGGCCTTGTCATTGTTGGCGGTATGCTTGAACTGTTGTTTAATGATAGCGAGTATTAGCGTTTTGATATTAAAATTCGTGTTTTCTTATTTATTAATGTTGCTTTTGTTATTAAAATTGAAGGGGTAACGTCAAACACAGATGCCGCCCGCCTTGCCGAGACTTTTTCCCAAGCGAAATGCTCCACAAAGGTTGATGATTTGTCAAAAATCAAGATGTAACTTTACAATGGTATTTTTTGGTTGAAAATATTTATAAATTTGCAGGTGGTAGGAGTACCTGTTACATTGAATGGAGATCTCAAGAACCTGTTTGTTGAAGCTAATATTGGTTTTGATACTGTTTGTAAGGTGTGGATCCTATCATATTGACAACTTCATATGAATAAAGATTTTTTTTTTAAATATAGAGGGTATAGGTATGCTTTTTATATAATAGCTTTAAGCATTTGCATTCAAAATTAAAATTACATAGTGTGATATGGGATTTCATTAGGCATTGGTGTCGGCTAAATCCGGTGTTCGTTTTGGAACTGAAAGACCTGGCTTCTATCCACAAGAAAAATAGGGGATCAAAGTGCTGGAAAAAAGGCAGTCTATTTGATTATTCAGACTGCCATTTGGTGTATATGGAGAAGCCGAAATGACATAGTGTTCAATAACAGGCGATTGTCGGTTCGAAAGATTATAGAAGAGATAAAAACGTTGGGTTATTTATAGCTGCGCAGCAGGTCAAAGGCTAAAGCACTTTCTTGGAAAAGTTGGGTGTCATTCATTTTACAATGTCATGGTGTATAGTATGTTTAATTTGGCGAAATGTACTACGTCCTTGTTAACAAGTTGTTAGCCAGGTTATGTTTGTTTTTCTTGTATTTGGAAAAAAAGCTTTGTTGGCTTTTAAAAAAAAGTAGATAAACAATGGTTAATCACAGTTCTGTGACTTGTGATTAATGATTTCAGTTTGAACGATGAAATTATGTCCTAACACATACTATCTTTAACATTGTTTTATAAAGATATGTAACTAAACACAAACAATTTAAATGATATATTATAATCTGTTTTTTAGTATTTGATTTCGATCGTTATTAAACCTACCCGTGTGTTCACACGGGCCTTTGTAACACCATGTAAAAACATGTCCAATTATGTGAAGACACGTGTCCTAAACCCTAATCATGTGAAAGATTGAGTTTGAAGGACTAAAGTTGACAAACGATGAAAAGATGAAACCAAAGGGACTAAAAGTGTCAACATGCCAAACTTGTACCTCTGAATGACCATACACGAAAAATATATTCTTAAACGAGTGATTAATTGGATATAAGAAGCCATTTATGAAAATAATCGAAAGATTATAAACTACAGGGTTTAAACGTGTCAACATGTTAAAATTTTTACCTCTAAGTGACCTTTTAACGAACCCGAGGCTTCGAAATATTCAAATATACTCTCAAGAATAAGTGATATAAATTTCATGTGGTTTCGAGATCGTTATGCAAGTTTTCAAGACTTTGGGTTAAAAGTGTCAATAGGAAGAAACTTGTGTTTATAGAGATCTTTTAACGAAACCGGGCCTAACGGAGTTTGGTTATACTCCCTTGAACCTCTACAAACTAACTACAAGGGCATTATATGCCAAAAATAAGATTATATAAAGTTTAGAAGGACCAGGGACTGAAACTGCCAAGATTGAAACAAGTTTCACCAGAACAGGAGGTTGTCGCGGCCCGCGTAAACACCCTTTGATTCTTACGCGGCCCGCGACAGATGCCCAGTTCTGCAGAAAAATGGCAGCTGCATGTTGCAGCCAGTTGCACCGCCTTTGGGGCCAAAATTTCAATACCATGGGTTGTTTGTCGAACTTGTAATACTACTAGGACACCTGGGGTGGTCCTAAACCCTCCAAAACACCTGCCTTGATCTCCTTTCATGCCATTTATCTATATAAAGGCTCATAAATTGATTTGTACAAGTGCTCATTAACTTGCAACATTCACTACCCTCACTTCTGGAGATACCTGGCTTTATAGGAAGCTCAAGATTGTAGAAAAGATAGCTAGGACCCTATGTAAGTGTCTTAGCCCTCTCTTAGTTCAGTTTATTAGCTTAAAATCGAAAAGTCAAAGGTATCGTAAATTGACTTTGACTTTCGGTTTAATCACAAATGGTCCAGCCACTATCCGAATCAAAAGTGGTTATGTGACCATATTAAGGTAGGTGAATAACCCTTAAAAGGGCACCTCCTAATTAATTCGTTTGACTAGTTAATTGTCGGGTCAACTAATGAGTCAAAAAGTCAAACTAGACAGAATTTTAAATAATGATTCAAACTAATAAAACAGAGGTTATAAATTATATTTTATCATTCTAATAACTTGATAATTAGAATTAGAACATGTTTAAGCGTGTCTAACCCGACAATTATCAGTTTAGGGTCGGTTTATAACCGAAAGTCGCAAAAGCTTGACTTTTGCTTTAACTTTCAGTTCTGACCCGATTAAGCTTAATTCTTCCATGTTTTAAGTTTCCATTAGGACCACCTTATGTTGTAGTATAACCCCATGGAGTTATATTACTTGGTCCTTAGTAGTTTGAATTATATGCTCTTGTTTGTTATTATGCTTATAAATGCCATAATTGCTTTTTTGACATATAAACAAGATTTTTAGAAATATGAGAGGAAAAAAACCTTTGTTACTGATATATAACCTTGTCCTGAATATTTGACATCAGTTCTTGGTCTCAAACAGAAGTTATGCTCGATATCATAAATAGAAGCTTTTTTGTTAATTAAATAGTGATATCTTACATAAGACATGTTTAAACTTGGATTTTGACTCAAAACTCATTACCTACTGTTAAGATATTATTTTTAGAGATTTTTGGAATTTTTGATCAGATTATAAACTGATCAAATCATGGAGTTCTTGTGTAATTCGGTAAATGATGAAATACCCTTTTCATGCGTAAAATGAGATTAACAAATGATTTGAATGCCAAACCTTTTCCTACTAATTTTATACATTAAATAAATTATTTTGAGCATTTACAACTGATCAAAATCTCAGATTTACATAAACATCTTAATTATCGTCAATTAGCGAGTTTTACACTAATTAGGTGCATAGTATGGTTTAAAACCATATTTAACACCTAAGACTTATTACCTACTGAATTTTTAAACAAATTTCAATATTATTACAGTAAGTATAAGTCATGAACTCAGACTTCCAAAAATGTCCTTGAAAGCATATGTGAAATGACCAAAATACCATTTCGGGGCATAGTTTAGCCGTAAATGGTAAACCTCACATATGTATAATATCCTACTGATGTAATGTGATAAAATAAATATTTTCACTGATTACAAAAGACCAGAACCTTAGTTTATTATAGAATCTCTTTTATTATCATTAAAATGACCAAAATGCCCCTACGGGACTTAAATTGGTTTTAAATACTTTTTGGGCATATATGTTAACATCCTACTGATGTATTAACATATTCTCAACATAATAACATATGAGAACTGTATATAATTCATTTGGCTACCTGTTACGCATTTATGCGTTCGGATCGGTTTATGTGACTAGTTTACATAAAATAGCCGAAACGGGTTTAACCTTGTCATTAAATCCTCAAATTCCAGAACGTGTACAGTTTGCCCATATTATACAAGTATCCAAACTTGTCGGGTCTGAATCACATTCTATTCCGGTCTCCGCTTAATCTAGCGTTTAGAACCGTTAAGTATATTTCAAACTAACCGGTCTAAGTCTTTGACTTAAATAAAGACCCGTTAGTATCCTAATAGGTTAATAAACCTTCTATACAGATTGAGTAGCTTTGGTAGAAGGTACTTTCATAAGGCTTTAGGAATATACGGCTGAGTTACTTCTTCCATCTAGCTCAGGTAAATACTTTTAACTTATTTTCCGTTATACGGGCTTGAGATAAGGTATTATAATAATACCGCTTGGTCGGGTATGAAATCATTTAATCAGATTGTGATTAATAAATTTACATAACCCGTTCTAATCTGTTTTGTTTGATAACATAAACAATGGGGGTTAATACGACCGTGTCCTGGATATCCTCGGCTTATTTCATTTGAAAATGACCACGACCTATGCACGGGGTGTAGGCATACACCTGACATTTGCAAATGCTAAATAACCCACATGTTGGGGATAACTCCTTTGTGGATTTTATAGTGGTGAGTCGGTTAATCATGACCGGCTTCCAAACCGGCCCCATATGTATGACAAACATGTAAAACAGTATACTAGATTATCTTAAATAATTGTCCCAAGTACAAATGATTTGTGTCTTGTGCACTGAAATCAATTTTTATAAACTCTTTTAAAATGAGTCGGTTAATTGTATTTACCAGTGTAAACTGACGTATTTTCCAAAGACTAATTGACAGGTACCTCACGTAAATATGCTGAAGCTACTAGGTGTCAAATAAGAGGATCTTGCAAATCCCTAGATACCTGGAGTCTGTTATTTCAGTTTTCTTGTATTTTATTTTATGATCCACCTGTGGATCTCTATTACAACCAAGTCTGTATATTCTTTTATTTGAACACTCGGACACTATGGTTTGTAATAGTATTTATTCACCAAGCCTTCCGATGTGCTATTATATTGTGTGTATTGACAATGATGATATCAGCTACGTCACGATACTCCCCGCCGGGCCCATCGGTAATACGTGGAAATATCGGGGTGTGACAGGTTGGTATCAGAGCCAACATTGAGTGAATTAAACACAAACCTTTTATGTTTAATCTCAATGACACAATAAGCACATTCCTTAGACTTCCGAGTCTAGGCATATGACCTAGGATTTATTCTTAACTTTCCTTCTGTCGTTTATATGTTGTTTTATTGTTTTGACAGGTTAATTAAAAATGCCACCGCGCGTACGAGGCAAGGGAAAGGGTCCGATGCGAGGAGGACCATCAAGCAATGCGGGACCCTCCCATAGGCGCACTCCGTCAGCAGCTTTCTCTAGTTCCGACTCTCGGGATAACTTGAGACATTCCTTTGAACCGGCGAGACACTTCGTTTCGCTAGGATCCTCACTTTCAGATCCTCCATACTTCGGGCTACCTATTCAGGACGAGCCCCAACACTCGCACCATTCCCACCAATCGCATCATTCGCCCCACTCCTTACATTCTCATTCCTTTCACCACTCTAGTTCCCATGATCTCTACTCCCCGGGTCAATTTAACCCGAACGACTATCTTAACATACCACTCGGTTTTAATCCTTTAGGACCCGAAGACCATTTCTCTCAAGATATGTAAATGGATGATGACCCCGACCCAGTGCCGCCAACCGGAACACCAACTCATCCTATTAGCATCTCCGGCGGTTCTCCTTACCAGGGATCGCCATACCAAGGCCCCGACCCATGGGTCGTATGGTGGGAAAAGTTTGAATGGGAATTCACACCTTCTTTTCATAATTCTCCGCATCTTTCATTGGAAGAACCACACCTCCAAGCGGTTTCTCCACCACCTTTTCCCGTTGAGGAACCACCTCAACCACCTCTCGAGCCACCTAGGTGAAGGAGGAATGCATGGATGTCCGTGCGAGGGGGACCTAGGTTCAGTTCCCCTCAAGCTTCGGGCACATACCCTCCAATCCCTTAGGATCCAAAAATGGGTGGACCCTCTCATGCGGTGCCGGAAGATGATCCCCCGCCGGTTACATTTGCACCACCACCGCCGCCAGTGGGTTACGATAACCCCATACCGACCTACCAAGGTTCGTCTGGGTTTAACCCATTGAATATCCAAATCCTACGGGTTATGTATATCAGGCCCCTGCCCAAGATCCATATCTTGAGGCAGCTCAGATTAATGCACTTTACCCTTCACCCTTTCCTCCAACTTACCCAACAGGGTATCCAGTGCATGGGTATCAACGCCCTCCTTACCAACAACAACCCCCACCTTCACAACTGCAAACTCAAGAAATTCTGTATAGGTTGGATCGGGTTGAACACAAAGCGGAGGAACGTGAGAAAAAACATAACAAATTTCTCAAGGGCCTCGCAAACTTCATAAAAGGTAAAAAGAAGTACAAGTTCATTTTATTTTATTATGTATTGTTTTTTCAATCAAGTCCCTGTGAGGACATTTTTATTTCTGTACTTGGTCCCTGCATGGACTTATTTTCATTTTCTGTAGTCCCTACGTGGACAGTTTGTTATTTTCAAGACCCGTTTAGGGCATATCTTGTAATCGTTTAGCTTTTCAATGAAATTTCTTTTGGAAAATTTTATATGTACTTTATTACATCATTTTATCAATATCATTTCAATTTTTAAAATTGATCTGCCAAATCAATACCAAAAGAAATTCTTAAAGGTATAACCTAGCCAATATTAATGGCTATGATGGTACAACCTTTTTAAGAAAAGACATTCCTTGTTAACATCTGAAAACATGTTAACATTCTTGGTTGTGTGACTTAGAAATCACACTAACTTCCAAAGGTACTTGGATCCTTCCAAGCCACCTTCATAGCCTATATGATTAATTTAGATCATGGCTATTAAACATCAAATATGATGTATACACCAAAACAACTATATGAGGTGTACGCCTGCGAGCGAAGGTGTATTCATGACAATGATAGTTTTATTTTATAAACTTCTTGTCAAAAAGGCGATGAACTATGTTCGACCCTTAAAATCATTGATCCAAAGGATGACAAGGCCTTTGTGCCATCTAAATGTCCTTCGAGACGAGCCTTGTGCTATATGAAAATGTCTCTATGACATCGACAGTTGTGACTCATGTTCCCTGTCTAATGAATAAACAGGATTGTATCCTATAATGATTAAGTTGTAGCCTAGGAAAATCTTGAACAATCATATATTTTTGACTTGTTATTTAAAATGGTCTATATGGTCTATTGATACCATGGCCATTTAATCATCAATAAGATGATTCATTATATAATTTAAATAAATCATTATTGTTTAATTTTAGTACCCAAATCATGGCTGGATCTGACGAAGCAAACACTCATCCGCGAGAAGGGAACAATAATGAAGCAAGGATAAATCTTACAAATGCTGAATTATAAGCAATGATTGACACCGCAGTTGCTCAAGCTGTGGATAAAATATTCAAAGAACCGATTCATGTTCGGTCTAAAGCTCATACAAAATCCTTATCACATTCGCATGCATCGAAAAAGGATGAATCTCAGCATTCATCCAACCAGAGATCTGAATCTCAGAAGGTTGTGCTAAATCAGACTCCCAAGTACAACAAAGGTTGTACCTACAAATACTCCATCTCGTGTAAGCCAAGAGACTTCACGGGAGAAAAGGGAGCAATAGATTGTATGAAGTGGTTAGATGAAATGGAAACGGTGATTGATATAAGTGGGTGTGCAAAGGAAGACATCGTCAAGTTTGTATCTCAGTCCTTCAAGGGTGACGCCCTAACATGGTGGAAAGCCTTAGTGCAATCCACTGGAAAGGTTTCTCTGTATAACCTTTCCTGGAACAAATTTGTTGATCTTATGAAAGATACTTACTGTCCTCAACATGAAGTTGAAAGGATAGAGACTGACTTCCTCACTCTGGTGATGAAGGATTTGGATTGCAGGTCTTATGTGACCAGTTTCAACTCCATGTCGAGACTTGTACCGTATTTGGTCACCCCTGAACCCAAACGCATTGCGCGTTTTATCGGTGGTTTAGCCCCAGAGGTTAAAGGAAACGTCAAGGCTTCTAAGCCAGCTACTTATAGGTCTGCTGTAGATCTATCTTTGTCCCTTACTCTCGATGTTGTAAGGAGTAGGGCAAAGAAAACCACCGAGGAGGGAAAGAGAAAAAGGGAGGATGATCAGTCCCATCACTCAAACAAAAAGAAGAAAGGAAACTCTGGTTTCAAAAAGGGGCAATCGGATGAAAAGACCAGATGTAAGACGTGTAACAAAAGGCACTTTGGAAAGTGCAACCAGGACCCACAAGCTAAACCTTGTGGGATTTGCAAGAAGAAAGGGCAGAAGACTGTGGAGTGCCGAAACATCAAGGATGCGACCTGCTATGGTTGTAACGAGAAGGGGCACATAAAGACTAATTGCCCTAAGAATGCTAAGAAGCTTGAAGAGGTAAAGAAGACCAATGCAAGGGTCTTTCAGATGAACGCCAGGGAGGCGGTGAACGACAATAACGTTATAACAGGTACCTTCCTCATTAACGATATTTATGCTAGAGTTTTATTTGATTCATGTGCTGATAAGTCTTTTGTAGACCATAAGTTTAGTAAATTACTGAATCTGCCTATTAAAACTCTAGACATAAAATATGAGGTAGAACTCGCAAACGGTACCTTAGAAACTGCTTCAGCTCTTCTTGATGGATGCGCTATATCCATTAAGAATCATTTTATTCCGCTATCCCTTTTGCCAATGAAACTGGCTGGGTTTGATGTAGTTTTGGGTATGGATTGGTTATCGCATAACCAAGCTCAAATAGCTTGTGATAAGAAGCTAGTTAACATTAAAACCCCTTCTGGAGAATCAGTCACCATTCATGGAGATACTCAGTATGGGTTGCCCGACAACGTGTCTATACTCAAAGTCTCGAAATGTCTGAAGAACGGATGTGTCATTTACATGGCACAAGTGACAGTGAATGACCCGAAACCCAAGATGGAAGATATTCCAATTATTTCCGAATATCCTGACGTCTTTCCTGATGAATTACCTGGATTACCTCCTGAGAGGCAAGTTGAATTCAGGATAGACATTCTGCCAGGATCTGCGCCAATTGCACGAGCTCCTTACCGATTAGCGCCTACTGAAATGAAAGAGCTCCGGACTCAATTGGATGATTTATTAGAAAAAAGGTTTCATTCAGCCCAACTATTCGCCTTGGGGAGCTCATATTTTGTTTGTGAAGAAGAAGGATGGATCAATGCGCTTATGCATTGATTACCGAGAGCTAAACAAAGTAACGATCAAGAATCGTTATCCTTTACCCAGGATCGACGACTTGTTCGACCAACTCCAAGGAGCAAGCTTCTTCTCAAAGATCGACCTGATATGTACCTAAACAGCCTTTAGAACTAGATATGGCCATTTCGAGTTCTTGGTGATGCCTTTCGGGCTCACTAATGCGCCCGCAGCATTCATGGATCTCATGAATCGATTTTGCAAGCCATACTTAGATAAGTTTGTCATCGTCTTCATAGAAGACATACTTATCTATTCTCATAGCCAAGTCGACCACGAGAAACACCTTCGGTGTATCTTAGAATTGCTACAAAGAGAGAAGTTGTATGCTAAGTTTTCAAAATGCGAGTTCTGGCTTCGTGAAGTCCAATTTCTTGGGCATATTGTCAGTGAGCGAGGTATCCAAGTTGATCCCGCCAAAATAGAAGCCATAATGAATTGGGAAGCACCAAAGACTCCGACTGAAATTCACAGCTTTCTGGGATTAGCTGGTTATTATAGAAGATTCATTGAGAACTTCTCAAGTATAGTTGCACCATTGACTACTCTGACCCGCAAAAATGTGAAGTTTGACTGGGGTCCCAAACAGGAAGAATCTTTTGAGATTCTTAAACAGAAATTGAGCAATGCTCCGGTATTGGCATTACCCGAAGAAATAGAAGAGTTTGTCGTATACTGTGATGCGTCACACACCGGTATGGGTTGTGTACTAATGTAGAGGGGCAAAGTGATTGCCTATGCATCTCGACAGTTAAAAGTACATGAAAAGAATTACACCACTCACGATTTAGAGTTGGGTGCCGTTGTCTTTGCACTTAAGTTATGGAGACATTATTTATATGGAACTAAATGTGTGATCTATTCGGATCACAAAAGTATCCAATATTTATTCAATCAAAAAGAGCTTAGTATGAGACAACGCCGTTGGATGGAAACTCTAAATGACTACGATTGTGAAATTTGCTACCATCCTGGCAAAGCGAATGTAGTCGCTGATGCTCTAAGCCGAAAAGAAACGATCAAACCTATAAGAATTAATGCCAAGAGCATTGAACTTAAGAAAAACTTGATTGAAAGATTGTTAGCTGCTCAGAAAGAAGTTGTTTTAGAAGCTAACATTCCAAATGAGAAGTTAGGTGTAACTGCTGAACAGTTAGCACCTGGCAAGGACGGAATCCTCAGAATGAATGGTAGAATCTGGGTTCCTATTCATGGAGGGCTTCGAGATATAATCCTCCAGGAAGCTCACAGTTCCAAATGCTCAGTTCACCTTGGAGGTGACAAGATGTATAAAGATTTGAAAGCTAATTATTGGTGGATAGGTTTGAAGAAATCTATTGCCACACATGTAGCTAAGTGCCTGACCTGTGCTCAGATTAAAGCTGAACATCAAAAGCCTTCAGGTCTGCTGCAACTGCCAGAGCTCCCCACATGGAAGTGGGAGATGGTAACCATGGATTTTATAACCAAGTTACCTAAAACAAGGCATGGAAATGATACTATATAGGTTATAGTTGATAGATAGACTGACTAAGTCAGCACATTTCTTACCCATCAAGGAGACTCATAACTCCGACAAGTTAGCTCAGTTATACGTGGATAAGATTGTATCTCTCCACGGAGTGCCAGTATCTATTATATCCGATAGAGATACTAGATACACCTCTCACTTTTGGAAAAGTTTCCAACAATCATTAGGCACTCGTTTGAATTTTAGTACTGCTTACCATCCTTAAACAGATGGACAAAGTGAGCGTACAATTCAAACCTTGGAAGACATGCTTCGTGCATGTGTTATTGATCTGGGTGGTAGCTGGGATGACCACCTACCATTGATCAAGTTCTCTTATAATAATAGCTACCATACTAGTATTCAGGTTGCGCCTTTTGAGGCATTGTATGGAAGAAAATGCAGAACGCCTGTTTGTTAGGCAGAAGTAGGAGAAGCTCAGTTATCAGGACCTGATATAGTTCTTGAAACAACGGACAAGATTTTCCAGATTCGTGATCGCCTGAAAGCTGCCAGGGATAGGCAGAAAAGTTATGCTGATAAGAGGCGAAAGCCTCTAAAGTTTGAATTAGGCGATAAAGTCTTACTGAAAGTATCACCCTGGAAAGGTGTGATGCATTTTGGTAAGAAGGGAAAGCTAAGTCCGAGATATATTAGACCATTCAAGATTATCGAATGTGTCGGCAGTGGAGCTTATAAGCTAAACTTGCCTGAGGAACTAAGTGGAATTCACAATGTATTTCACATCTGTAATCTAAAGAAATGTCTAGCTGATGAGTCGCTAGCAATGTCTCATAAAGATGTACAGATTGATGAAAGCCTGAGGTTTGTTGAAAGACCTATATCGATCAAAGATCGACAGGTTAAAAAGCTCCGAAGGAAGCACGTGCCTATAGTAAAGGTTAAATGGGATGCTCGTAGAGGCCCTGAATATACGTGGGAAGTTGAGTCCACTATGCGACAGAAGTACCCTCACTTATTCAAGTAAAATCTCGGGGTCAAGATTTCTTTTAAGGGGGTGAGGATGTAACACCACGTAAAAACGTGTCCAATTATGTGAAGACACGTGTCCTAAACCCTAATCATGTGAAATATTGAGTTTGAAGGACTAAAGTTGACAAACGATGAAAAGATGAAACCAAAGGGACTAAAAGTTTCAACATGCCAAACTTATGCCTCTGAATGACCATACACGAAGAATATATTCTTAAACGAGTGATTAATTGGATATAAGAAGCCGTTTATGAAAATAATCGAAAGATTATAAACTACAGGGGTTAAACGTGTCAACATGTTAAAATTCTTACCTCTGAGTGACCTTTTAACAAACCCGAGGCTTCGAAATATTCAAATATACGCTCAAGAATAAGTGATATAAATTTCACATGGTTTCGAGATCGTTATGCAAGTTTTCAAGACTTTGGATTAAAAGTGTCAATAGGAAGAAACTTGTGTTTATATAGATCTTTTAACGAAACCGGGCCTAACGGAGTTTGGTTATACTCCCTGGAACCTTTAAAAACTAACTACAAGGGCCTTATATGCTAAAAATAAGATTATATAAAGTTTAGAAGGACCAGGGACTGAAACTGCCAAGATTGAAACAAGTTTCACCTGAACAGGAGGTTGTCGCGGCCCGCGTAAACCCCCTTTGATTCTTACGCGGCCCGCGACAGATGCCCAGTTCTGCAGAAAAATGGCAGCTGCATGTTGCAGCCAGTTGCACCGCCTTTGGGGCCAAAATTTCAATACCATGGGTTGTTTGTTGGACTTGTAATACTACTAGGACACATGGGGTGGTCCTAAACCCTCCAAAAACACCTGCCTTGATCTCCTTTCATGCCATTTATCTATATAAAGGCTCCTAAATTGATTTGTTCAAGTGCTCATTTACTTGCAACATTCACTACACTCACTTCTGGAGATACCTGGCTTTAGAGGAAGCTCAAGATTGTAGAAAAGATAGCTAGGACCCTACGTAAGTGTCTTAGCCCTCTCTTAGTTCAGTTTATTAGCTTAAAAACCGAAAAGTCGAAGATATCGTAAATTGACTTTGACTTTCGGTTTAATCACAAATGGTCCAGCCACTATCCGAATCAAAAGTGGTTATGTGACCATATTAAGGTATGTGAATAACCCTTAAAAGGGCACCTCCTAATTAATTCGTTTGACTAGTTAATTGTCAGGTCAACTAATGAGTCAAAAAGTCAAACTAGACAGAATTTCAAATAATGATTCAAACTAATAAAACAGAGGTTATTAATTATATTTTATCATTCTAATAACTTGGTAATTAGTATTAGAACATGTTTAAGCATGTCTAACCCGACAATTATCAGTTTAAGGTCGATTCATAACCGAAAGTCACAAAAGCTTGACTTTTGCTTTGACTTTCAGTTCTGACCCGATTAAGCTTAATTCTTCCATGTTTTAAGTTTCCATTAGGACCACCTTATGTTGTAGTATAACCCCATGGAGTTATATTACTTGGTCCTTAGTAGTTTGAATTATATGCTCTTGTTTGTTATTATGCTTATAAATGCCATAATTGCCCTTTTGACATATAAACAAGATTTTTAGAAATGTGAGAGGACAAAAACCTTTGTTACTGATATATAAGCTTGTCCCGAAAATTTGACATCAGTTCTTGATCTCAAACAGAATTTATGCTCGATATCGTAAATAAAAGCTTTTTATTAATTAAATTGCGATATCTTACATAAGGCATGTTTAAACTTGGATTTTGACTCAAAACTCATTACCTACTGTTAAGATATTATTTTTAGGGATTTTTTGAATTTTTGATCAGATTATAAACTAGTCAAATCATGGAGTTCATATGTAATTCGGTAAATGACGATAATACCCTTTTCATGCATAAAATGAAATTAAAAAATGATTTGAATGCCAAACCTTTTCCTACTGATTTCATACATTAAATAAATTATTTTGAGCATTTAAAACTGATCAAAATCTCAGATTTACATAAACATCTTAATTATCGTCAATTAGCGAGTTTTACACTAATTAGGTGCATAGTATGGTTTAAAACCATATTTAACACCTAAGACTTATTACCTACTGAATTTTTAAACAAAATTCAATATTATTACAGTAAGTATAAGTCATGAACTCAGACTTCCAAAAATGTCCTTGAAAGCATATGTGAAATGACCAAAATACCCTTTCGGGGCATAGTTTGGCCATAAATGGTAAACCTCACATATGTATAATATCCTACTGATGTAATGTGATAAAATAAATATTTTCACTGATTACAAAAGACCAGAACCTTAGTTTATTATAGAATCTCTTTTATAATCATTAAAATGACCAAAATGCCCCCGCGGAACTTAAATTGGTTTTAAATACTTTTTGGGCATATATGTTAACATCCTACGGATGTATTAACATATTCTAAGTATAATAACATATGAGATCTGTATATAATTCATTTGGCTACCCGTTACGCATTTATGCGTTCGGATCGGTTTAGGTGACTAGTTTACATAAAATAGCCGAAACAGGTTTAACCTTGTCATTAAATCCTCAAATTCCAGAACGTGAATAGTTTGCCCATATTATACAAGTATCCAAACTTTTCGGTTCTGAATCACATTCTATCCCGGTCTCCGCTTAATCTAGCGTTTAGAACCGTTAAGTATCTTTCAAACTAACCGGTCTAAGTCTTTGACTTAAATAAAGACCCGTTAGTATCCTAATAGGTTAATAAACCTTCTATACAGATTGAGTAGCTTTGGTAGAAGGTACTTTCATAAGGCTTTAGGAATATATGGCTGAGTTACTTCTTCCATCTAGCTCAGGTAAATACTTTTAACTTATTTTCCATTATACGGGCTTGGGATACGGTATTATAATAATACCGCTTGGTCGGGTATGAAATCATTTAATCGGATTGTGATTAATAAATTTACATAACCCGTTTTAATCTGTTTTGTTTTATAACATAAACAATGGGGGTTAATACGACCGTGTCCCGGATATCCTTGGCTCATTTCATTTGAAAATGACCACGACCTATGCACGGGGTGTAGGCATACACATGACAGATGCAAATGCTAAATAACCCACATGTTGGGGATAACTCCTTTGTGGATTTTATAGTGGTGAGTCGGTTAATCATGACCGGCTTCCAAACCGGCCCCATATGTCTGACAAACATGTAAAATAGTATTCAAGATTATCTTAAATAATTGTCCCAAGTACAAATGATTTGTGTCTTGTGCACTTAAATCAATTTTTATAAACTCTTTTAAAATGAGTTGGTTAATTGTATTTACCAGTGTAAACTGACGTATTTTCCAATGACTAATTGACAGGTATCTCACGTAAATAGGCTGGAGCTACTAGGTGTCAAATAAGAGGATCTTGCAAATCCCTAGATATTTGGAGTCTGTTATTTCAATTTTCTTGTATTTTATTTTATGATCCGCCTGTGGATCTCTATTACAACCAAGTCTGTATATTCTTTTATTTGGACACTCGGACACTATGGTTTGTAATAGTATTTATTCACCAAGCATTCCACTGTGCTATTATATTGTGTGTATTGACAATGATGATACCAACTACGTCACGATACTCCCCATCGGGCCCACCGGTAATACGTGGAAATATCAGGGTGTGACACTCTTAGTACTAGTTATTACTATAGACATATGCAAATCTTTTAATTGTGAAACATGGATAACATTATATATGCATTATTACTTTACACATGGCATCATTAAGTCTTTTGATGAACAGAAACATCTAAATGCAAAATTAAAATGATTTAGAATTAGAATTTAGAGAATCATTATAATAGTAAACATAACGTGTTTAGTGCAAGATTATCACTTTTAGTTTTATTAAGAACATTATAATAGTAAACATAATGTGTGTTATATGTCGGTATGTTATAATATTGGAAATTGCATCTCTAAAATTTGTGGTATGTGTCTTGTAGGTACTATAACCCAGGGGCGGATACAGATGTGTTTTGTGGGTTTTTAAAAACCTACTCGGTTTGGAGAAAATTGGAAAAACTAGTAAGAACCTTGTAGAATTTGAAGAAAAAAAAATTGTGAGAATCTACCAAAATGAATCACCGAATTTTTTTTTTTTTTTTGGATCATCCTATAGACTAATTAAAGCTGCTGACATCTACCCTAAATAAGAAAAAAATCGGCTACGAATTAGCCAAGAACTAGAAAAGCGAGGCTCTAATTTCTTTGGGTCTAAAGTCTTATCATAAAGACTTAGGCTGTCATAAAAGTGAACATTGCTATCACTTTGCCTGAGAAGAGGCAAACATAATGCTAAGATCACCCGTAGTGAAAAGGTAAAGTGGTGTGATTTTGCCACTTTACGCCCAATAATGCCGAGCACAGTATCATCTTGGGCCTTTTCTTCGAAATTTTGGTCATGGTGTGATTGGGAAAATGTCGGGTGATTTGGGGATTTCAAAAAACGGCCATTGGTTAACGTTAATAAAAAAAATATTTTTCATTTTATTATTTACCTTTACCACCTATTTAAACCCCATTCAACCCATTTTCTATACACATTTCAACAACCTCCCACTCTTATTTTTTATAAAAACATACTACTCATCCATTCCGCCTCCCTTTTGGTGTTCTGTCTCGACCAACCAACCCAAATTCGTATCGCCCGAGCACCACCCAACCACTACCAACCTTCAATTACCAAGAATGCGATTCGAATACGATGGGGTACACACAACTATTAAACATGCCCCAACAATACTTTCAAGGGCCACTCGTTTTGCATCAAATATGAACATCAACATGCGGGGTGCGTATGGTTCCCAAGACGAAGTTGAGCCCGAGATCAATACGATGGCGGAGACACAAGCCGAGCGCGAACCCGAGGCCTCTCAATGTCGAAGACAATCGCATAAAAAGAGAGACTACCACTCCTCGTACGAAAAAGACCTACCAACCTTGGACAGAAGACTAGGAGTACAAGCTTGCACGGGCTTGGCTCGACATCTCGGAGGATCCTATTAATGTAGATGACGAGGAGGAGGAAATGGATCTGGAAACGGTCCAAAATCTCCTCTTCGGTTGATCCGGAAACGCCCATTTCCGATGCTCGAAATGTCGATTTAGAAAAAATTTATTAATGTGGATGACGAGGAGGAGGAAATGGATTTGCCCCGCCCTCTCTGGAAAAGGGGGAAGGGCAGAGTCATCTTCGGCGGGTGCCGAAATGAAAAGAGATTTCGAGAAGATGAACCGACGACTTTAAGATATACGAGAAATTGGCCATAGGTGTTTGGAAACATTGCAAGAAAAAAACACCGAAAATAAAATGTTTGTCGCGATCCAAAAAGTGGGGCAATGGAAAGAGACATCGAGTATTTGTCTAAGCAGATCGAGCACTTCCAAGGAGAAGCCTTGCTCCTAGCACAAAAGCGTAGGCAACAAATATGGACTTTAGAGCTTTGTTTTTTCAAACATTCATATGTTTTTTGTATTTTTAGTTCTTTTGACATCTTTTTTCTTTATTTTTTAGTATTTTAATTAACGTTAATATAATTTCTTTATTTAATGAAATATTATTTGTTTTAATTTAAAATAAATAATTGGATAATAATTGAATAAGGGGTTATGGGGAATTATACCACTATACCATTTTTTTACTTCAAGCCCTATAACTCTCCTTGCTGACTATGACGTCATATGTCGTATAACGCCCAAGAGAAAGGCTTGATCTTCAAGCCCCACTATACTCATGGTCTAAGAAAGAATGAGTTACAAAGGCCTTAGCAATATAACGCAGGGATATTGGATTTTAATAATCCTAAGTTTCACCTGTTGGCCGATAATAATCCCAACTTTAAAAATTCCCTCCAATAATCTCAACTTGTAAAAGTTTGGCCGTCATTGATCCTTTCTAACATAGGTGCACTTAAATCAATTAAGGAGTCTCTAGGCGTAATTGAATCTATTGAGGAGACCAAATTCTTATATGTTTGAAAAGGATCAATGGCGGCCAAACTTTTACAAGTTGGGATTATTAGAGGGAATTTTTAAAGTTGAGATTATTATCGACCAACAGGTGAAAGTTAGGATTATTAAAATCCAATAACCCTATAACGAAATGTAAGTGTGAGCCTAAAATTTAATTGTGTGAAAATAGAAACACTATAGCGATAAGAAACTAACATTTAGAGAGCATATGTGAACGTTTTTGGAGTCCACATATGAGACACATTTTAAACATGTTGTATACAAATAAAGACTTAAGAATAAGAGAATAATAGTAAATGATATGGATTAAAATGTTGATTCGTGAATGTTCATAATGGAAAACATGTTCTTTTTCTATTCCTTATTATTTGTTAAATTTATACTTATGATCTAATTAGACGAAACCTTATGGACGAAAACTTCACTTTACTCTAAAAACTAACACCCCTATTATCACTTTCCTATTTTGTTCTGCAATGTTCGATACTCGCTCGACGTTCATTAGAAAAATGCTCGGATCGATAGACGCTCGTTCAACTTTGGCTCAGTTGAAAAATGCTCGGTTCAGTTCGAATCGGTTTGTAAACAAACCGAGTACGAGCGAAGATCTGATCGATTCGGCTCGTGAACACAACAGCCTGATATATGAACTCCCAAGTCCAAAAAAACCAAATAACATGATCAACAAAATATTTAACATGAAATTTCCAATATATTATGAATTAGTGATGCAATGCAAGCAATGGTGGCAAATACATATAAGAGTAGTTGTACTTGTCACCTATGTAGTTAATGGGGGTAAAATATCGAATATCGATCAAAGACCGATATTTGAGATGTTGGTTATCGCGGTAGGATATCCGTAATTTTAATATCATGCTAAATTTATATATATAGCAATTTAACACTAACAATTCAGAATATTCTCCTACCATTAACAAATTAACCTTTTGCAACTTGCAAAACACTAACAATTGTAGCAAATAAGAACTGACTAAGATTTAAAACACTAACATTTAACAGTAACAACTAAGACTTAAAACACCAATAGCAGCAATAAGAAGAAAGATGAATGATAGAAATAAGAAGAAAAGTACTGATATCATATATTGGTAGAATATCAGTTCAATATTGGTCAATATCGTTGATATTATCGGTACCGATATTCTAACCTATATTTTGCACTGTTATCTTGGTAGGGGACCGATAACCGATATATCACTGATATATCATGATATTAACTACATAGCTTGTCACACATTTAATTTAATTTTAAATCAAATATCAATGACCACCTGATAAAAGACGACATGAAACCCAATCAAAGCCGATATAACATGTTTTTAACACCAATGTTAGCTCCACCATGTCCCATACAAACTTAAACCACATAAAACATCAACTCGGATAACCCAACAAGTACCATTAAACATGAGTGCTCCTTAAATCGGCTTGATCTTGAAGTGGAGTGATATCAGCGAGAACACGAAACACTTCAAGTCCTGCAAATTTCAGCTTTCGTTAGCAAAAAAATGCGACAGCATACACAATTACACATCCACATTATACAGAAAAATTGAGCTAATCCTGGATTAGGATCCACTTTGCTGATAAAGTCTTTAAAAATGGTCCAACTTTCAAAATGACCTAAAGGCAGAGGGTATATGACATGCATTACATGGGTTGTTGGTCCCATAACCAAAACAATAATGAGAAAATAGAATACAATAACTCAGACAATCACCATATACACACAAATACAGGTTTAATGAATATGGTACATAAATCAAGGGATGGAAATTTGAATCTATATGTATCGACTTTTGTTTCTTGTTTGATACATAAATCAATGAATGGAAAGCGTATATATGGTAAACTAACTTTTAGCCTCTGGTAAAGAAGCATGATGGCTAAACTGCAAGCAGCGTAACCGCTTATTATGAGGAACTAAATGCCTACTATATCTATATGTGTATGACCCAAAAACACACCATACACTGGGTTTTAAAAAGCGTACCTGAGGCGCGCCTTGGCGCGAGGCACAAGCCTTGGCGCGTTAGGTAGCCCGAGGCGCGCTTTTTACAAAAAGCCCCAAAAAAGCGCAAATTTTGGGGGTTTTCTGGCCTGAGGCGCGCGCTTCATGTACATAAGGTGTTTTTATGCTGTTTTTAAGCATCAAACTGTTGTACAATAGGGTTTTTGGCTTGTACTTGTAGGTAAAATCATATATAATTATAAACCTTATTTATAGCTATATTTTGGATAAGTGATGCTAAAAACCTATGAGATATATATATAAAAATATATATCATCCCTTTCCGTCTCGGGTACGAAAAGCACACCGCTTTTGCGCTTCGCGCCTCGGTTTTAGACCTCGTCCCTTCTCGCTTTTTAAAACCAAGACCATACATGTTCGTATTCTTACATTACATCACCACTGACCGCAGAATGACAATTGATAATGACTAAAGAGAATAATAATCAAGATGTAGTGAACAAATTACTCTAAGAGACATCGACTACAAAAATTTGTAAGGCTGTAACAAACCTGAACAAGGTAATAGAAGATTCGGAGGCCTTCAGGGTCTTTACTGGTCTGCACATCCATGAGCGACCCAATTTTTGAAGTAGTAAAAGAAATGTGTTCGTTGCCCATCACAATCTCAAGTTCTTGCCTTCCCACGCGGTCTGGTTCTGGCCAGTTGTTGTCATCTTCTTTCATAATCTATGATACAGACATAGCATAAATATTATTACTTGTTATGATCTAGACAGGTGAGTAACTTATAAATGTATTAGAGCAGAATTAGATGGGCCGGCATACAAGCAACCCTAGCCCAACATTGGATTATAGATCTTCTGTAACCAGTAACATTAAGCCCCTCATACCAACCAATACTGCCTGTTTTACCCACAAGGAGCTCACAATATTTTTTTTGTTACGTAGGTACAACCTTCCAAAAAATTCACTCACCTTTAGATTGCTCCCACCAGGCGCATTTACCTGCAAAGTCCTCAACTCATCTATGACTAATAAGCGTGGTTTTAAAAAACGCTTGAGGCGTGCGCCTCAAAGCGCGCCTTGAGGCGAAACGGCCAAAAAACGAGCCTGAGGCGCACCTCATGGGGTTTTTACTGCATATGCGCCTCAGAGGGGCTGAGGCGCTAAGAAAGGCTGCGCCTCAGGTGCGCCTCATGGGATTTTCATAGTTGTTTTTGAAGTTTTGACTTTTTGTGTCAATTTCAAGCATTTCATGTCTTTTTTATGTATGTTTTTGATGATTTTGATGAATCTGATGATGAAATTAGTTAGTATTATTATTTTTATAATATATATAATTTTTATATTTATTTATTAATACCGCCTCAGCCTTACGCCTCGTTTCGCCTCGAGGCTTACGCCTCATGAGGCGAAGGGAAAACGCCTCAAAACTCGTTTCCATTTTTTTAAACCTTGCTGATAAGATACTCAAAAGCGCCAAAAGTGCGTGCCTATGTGACTTAAGGCGCACCAAAAACGCCTTGCGCAGTCAAAGGCACTCCAGTGAGATTCTGGCCACCTTCTGCAGCATCCAGCCAAATTTCAGTCCTAACAGCTAAAATTTGTCCGGGACATCCAAATATGGCCTATAACTAGCCCTAAACCAGCTAAAAACATAACTAAAACCCCAACAACTAGTACGTTTATGTTCAGCATCTTGCTTATCTTGAGCCCTAACTTTTTAAGCGCTTTGCACCTAGGCCAAAGGCTCAAACTTTGCGCCTTCTGCCTTCTACTACCTACACAACAAGCACGTCTAAAACGCCAATAATTCCACACTAACATTCAGCTTATTCAAATCTGAAACACCGAACTGCAAAACTATTCATTCAAACCCTAACAATTGCAAACCAAACAATAAAACCTAACCAAAGGTATTGGAGAACCAGTTCATCTCAACTACACAAATTCCTCATCCAAACACACCAATTTCTATAAACCTAACCTCAAAAACCAACAAAACCCTAATAATTAAAATTAAAAACAAAAGTAAAAAGAAATAACCTCAGAATCGGAGACAATGCGGCGACACTCCTTGAGTACAGAAGGAGTGAGAAACACCTCTTTACGGATCATCGTATCGTTCTTGTAGTTTGAGTTATTAGCGTAACGGAGTTTACCGTCTGGTCGGAATTCAAACTCCAAAAACTCGTGACCGAACTTGCCCTTGTGGCCTACGTAGTACCTCAGGTAAAACTCACCGGCGGCCGCCGCCGCGCCGTTCTCTTCTTCCGCCATCTCTCTCTCTCTATCTCTTCCTACCGTCTGAAAACGTCACAGTGAAATAGTGGGTTGTGAAAAGTGGATGCTCCGGTTTAGTTGCGGATTTAACCGGGTTGATGTACTTGCAGGCCCAAGGCCCATGGTTCTTAATATCGGCCCATAGCTTTTGAGCCATTTATACCAGAGGTGAAAAAAGAACCCGGCCCTAGGGCTGTAAACGAACCGAACATTCAGCGAACAGTACGTGAACCGTTCGACAGAAAGTTCGTTTATGTTCGTTCGATTAGCTTAACGAACGAACACGAACAAAACATTTCGTTCGGTTAGCTTAGCGAACGAACACGAACACAGGTCTCGTTCGTTCGACTGCCTTCGTGAACGTTCGGTAATATTTCTTTTGATTATATTAAAAAATAATAAATAATAAACATTTTATCTAAACATGTTGAAAACTTGAAACCCTATTTTTTCTAAGTTAGCTAAAATTTGGACATTCTAAGATATTTTTTGGGATAATTATGTCTAAGTTAGTTAAACTTTATTCATCGTTTGATGGTGTGGTAGACTTCTTGTGTTTTGATTTATCATTTGATTGTTGTATTTAACTACTTATATCCAATGTTTAAGGATAACAATGTTTTCAATTTTTTATTTTCAAGTTAAATGTTCGTTTGTGTTCATTTTTATTTGCTTGCATTCGTTTATGTTCGAGACTAATGTTCACGAACTGTTCGTGAACAATTGAATTTCCTTAACGAACGAACACGAACATAAACTTATGTTCGGTATGCGTTCGTGAATAGTTCACGAACATGTTAATTTCCTTAATGAACGAACACGAACATGGCCTTGTTCGTGTTCGTTTGGTTCGTTTACAGCCCTACCTGGCCCGATTTGGAACCAAGTTTGGACCCGACTCAGTTGTGAGCTGTAAGAGCATCTATATAATCTATAAAAGGAGATTTAAAGATGACCTCGCTTTGCTTACGTGTCAACTTCTGAGATATGCCACATTGTCCATGCTGATGTCATAATTCGGATATATATATATATATCTAGAAATCTAAATAATATAGTATATAATCTAATTTTTATTATGATAAATTAGTGATTTTTTTAGGAGGGAATTTCAAAATTGCATGGGGATTAGTTTTGTGCATTTAATGCACCAGAGAGATGTCATCATATCTCCATCTCTCTTTTTCTTCTTCACACTTTAATCTTTATCTCTCTCTTTCTTCTCATTTCAAAATTACAGGCGACATTCTAGGGTTTATTTTACAAAGCTTCCACACGAACCATGTCATCGGCAAAGAAATCCGTCGGTGATTGTTGATTTAAGTTTGCTTCAAATCTATGACGGTGGAGAATGGAGTGGCCACTGACGGCGGCGATGGTGGATGGCATTTAGAGTGGTAGAAGATGGATGGCTTCTTTTGTGGTTGGGGCCTACAATCGAACGAACAAGAGGCTGTGAGGTCTCGATTTGCTCATAATTGAAAGAAGGATGAAGGGTTCTGACGAATTTGGTTCCAATCGGAGTTTCAAGGGTAAGTTTTTTACTTTTCTTTTGCTATCGGCTCGATTGACATATCCTCCTCCTGCTTTTATGGTCTAATTGTTGAAACTCTCGAGTGTAAGAGCAACCGCTAGGGTAATCAACCGTCATCGATGATTTATTCTCATTCAGAGTGGTAATGTCTATTGTTCCAGCAGTCCGGAAGATGCTAACAGGTGGCGGCGGTTGTGACTCCAGGTGCGGCGGTTGTGTGGATGTATAGGGTTCCGGCGACAAGTTTTCTAAATGGTCTACAAGCTACATGCGTATTTAGGATGACTGGTGCCAATTGCTATCAGCAATAACTTAGGTAACGATTAAAACAATTATATTCTTTTTCTAGCCATTTCCGTTGGCATTGGGTTTCTTTAATTGGTTGATGGTTTTATGTTGTAGAGTGGACATGGGAAATTGGCAAGGCAAATGACATTTCTGATGCCATTTTTCGATTATACAGGAAACTGTATAAAGGTATAAGCGTATAACGTCAAGTTCATTCTTAATTGCATTGTTTGTGAATGTTATTTTAGGTTTTGTGAAATTTATGGTCAGATGTGATAAAGTTTGAGCAGATTGTATGCTTTTGCACAAAATGGTATGTTTTCTGGGACCATTTCTTCAACCACTAATTGTTGAATTTGCAAATAAAATTGAACTCAAATACGTTGTTTTGAAAGTATGCATACCACCTGCTCGATAAAATGTCTTTGTGAGAATCATATAATATAATGAAGTTGATATAAACTTGTGAATGTGTTTTAAGCTTCTTATTTAAGTTAGTTGGTATTTTAAGTGTATAATGATAATTATTTGTTTCTCAACTGTCATTTACTAATATATATATTTATTTAACTTTATATGATCAGGATCGATCCCCACCCCATGAACACGGCCCGTTTAGCAGCCGCTTTTATAACATTGTGTCTTTTTTCTGATCATTGTTTTTATTTTCCTACAGGCTAGAAAGACTCCTTCAGTGGAATCTTTTGATTCTTCTGGTGAAGAAGAGTAAGATCATGCACTTTAGAGTTTAGTGCATTGTTTTTTTTTTTTTCTGAATTTAATTTTATAAAAGGAATTTGGTTTGTTTGTAGGCTTGCTATACAGAGGCTTGAGATGATGAAAAATGACTTGAGGCAAAGACTTGCAAATGAGGTCATACTTTTGATTTTCTTTGTGCATGCAGTGAATATATATTTTTAAACAATATTAGTGTATATATATTTTTTTATTTTAGGCAAGAGGAAACACGATACTTCAAGTAGGGGTGTGAATTTCTGACACGACCCGAAAACCCGACACGAACCTAACACGAAATTCGCGGGTTTAGGTTTAGTCTAAACGGGTTCGGGTCAGTTTCAGGTTGAACCCGCGAACCCGTTTAGGTTAACGGGTCGGGTTCGGGTCAACCTGGTCAGGTTGGCGGGTTGACCCGTTTAACACATTTATACTATATTATATTTTTTTACAATATATTTTATATCATAAATTAAATGGGGCGTGTATTTTATGCCATGATTATAACTTAAAAAGAGAAATTAACATAGATTTATAATTTAAATATGATATTATTATATATATTTGTGTTTTTTAATTAAATATTAATTTTTATATATTAATTTCAGAAAAAAAAAATTAAAAAATTCGGGTTAAACGGGTCGTGTTCGGGTCAACCCACGAAACTTCGGGTCGTGTTCGGGTTCATATGTATGATACGATTTTCGGGTTCGGGACGGGTTGAACCCGCCAACCCACGAACACGACCCGTTTAGCACCCCTAACTTCAAGCTAGCTTGGAAAGAAGGAAGCAAGCATTACACGAACGTAGGATGGCACTTGAACAAGATGTAAGCCCTCATTTCTTCATTTAGCCAGTATCCGATTTTTTTTGCTATCGATATAGTAAACGTTATCCATTTTGGCATTTAAAAAGTGGACTGGTTTGTTTCTTTTAATTATATTATTACAGGTTCATGAAAAGGGCGCTGAAGTCGTGCGCATTTACAAAACATTATTGGGAAGTCAAGGGTTCCGAAAGGTAAAGAAAGATGTTTACGTCGTTATTTTGTAATAAAACTGACACATTTTTTTTAGGGGACGGGTTTGTACTTTTAAAGGCTCGATGGACAAGCGGTAACTTGTGAAGATTTCTTTGCTGTTATGCGAGACGCTAATCATGTCGATTTTGCTAATTTCTTATTATGGTATTTGCCATACTTTCTTTATACGGGTTTTTCGATACTGATTTCCTAAATTTTGTGACTTTATGGTGCAAATATAGGTATTCACAAGTGGGGACACCTATTGTGAAGGTTACTTCTTCTTACAATGCTGAAGCTCGTACATTTTTTTAAAGTTTAGGTAGCTTTTTTTTTCTTTAAAGTTTTTGCTATGTGTATATTTTGTAATAACCCGTCCATTTTGACTTTTTTTAAGTTAAACAGTGCCACCTACTCCAGGTCAGCCGGTAAAAGAACCCATGTTTATTCCTTTGACAGCAGGGCTTCTCGATTCAAGCGGCATGGATATGCCATTATCATCAAACAAAAACTAAGCATTTAAAAGACGGTAGTTAACTATTTTTATTGTTATTACAGTTGGGAAGCTGGACGAATATTGGTGAGGAAATTAAGGTGCTAGGCGTGCATAAGGCGCAAGGTAGCACAACATAAACACGCCCTTTTTAGCCGTTTTATGCTGGTTGCATGCCAATTATAGATGTTTCAGACCAGTTTTAGCTTTTTCAGACCCGTTCATATCAATCTTTTGCAGAATTTCACCTGATTTTGCGTCATTTTTAGCGCATTTCACTACTATGTTTTCTATCTTTACATCACATAATCACTCTTAAAATGTGCAGCTGATCAGATGAAACTGGCCGAAACTTTGGCTCGTATTTTGATCTTCAAGTAGAAGCAAAGAAGGTTGTTCCAAGGGACGATCAGCAGATCCTTAACCGTACCAGTGGCAGCGTGCAAGTCTCACAGGGTCCCACTCACACAAAAAAGATCTTCGTCACCGAAAACGATTTCAAAAACTATTTCGAACAATTTGGGATGATAACTGATGTTGTGGTTATGTACAATCACAACACACAAAGGCCTCGAGGATTCGATTCATCACTTATGAATCAGAGGAATGTAACACCCCGTGTTTCGAAAGTCAAAGTCAAGATTAAAGTCAAATGAAGACAAGATTGCTAATTGCGATCTGTCACTCCTTGCTCAATTCCTGTTTTGACTTCTTTGACTTGTAGATAGACTTTTTATGCTTTTACGTTAGTTGTATTATGTGGAGTAATTGTTAATAATCGAGGTCTAATTGCTATTCATCGATTTTTGTCGCATGCTTAATCGCTTTATCGCTTATCGCAATCGCAACTCGAATTACGCGTCTGGTTATGGTTCCTATGTGTGTGTGCCCTTTATGTGTTACTTGTGCATGTTATTTATGTTTTATGATGTGGTGATTAATCAAAACGCAATCGCAACTCAATCGCAAACGCTAAACGAACGTTAGATAAGGATGATTGTATGTTGATATAATAGTTGGGATTAAAAGTAATTTGAATAGGAAACTCCATCGCATCGCAACGCTCAACACGTGAATCGAAGTCGCAAAACTCATCGCGCCGAGCACTCGAAACGAGTGGCCAGCCGACCGAGTTGCCACCCGATCGAAGTGCCACTCGATCGAGCTGCCACCCGATCGAGATGCCACTCGATCGAGCTGCCACCCGAAGGGGTTACCACTCGATCGACCAGTCACTTGTTCCCCTTTCCTTTTATGGAAACCCTATAAATACCCTCCTTTGTCAAATCATTTGATGTTGACAGCTCCCTCTTCACCCTACTCGCTCCAGCCGCTATTTCTTCAGATTTCTCGTGATCTTGTAAGTTTTCCACCTAAATCTTGTACTTTCTTGATCTACACGCATTCCTACACCTTTCTATCTTTTGAATCTTAACTTTTAACCGTGAAATCACTAGATTTGAGGTGTTCTAGGATGATGTCATCATGTTGTTCTTATGAACTTCATGTTTTGGCTTCAATCCACCAAGAACAACTTAGATCTGAACGATTTGCACATGAATAAACAAAGATCTTTCATAGATCTGAACATATTCATGGTAAAAAGGATTGAAAGATGGTTTTCCAACTTTCTTTCAACTCTTTTGCACTCAAAGCACTCAAAACCGAGGGAATCGGAGCTTGTTCTAATCTTCTACTCTTTTTGTGGATGTATTGGTTCAAGATTTGGATTCTATCCACGAGGTTACCGATTTTGGGTTAAACATGGAACACCATCTCGAACAGTTAACTGGTCGGACTAGGGTGGTTCATGTCCGATCGGGTCACTAAGTCTTGACGAGGTTTCTGTTGCTTAACACGTTATCATACAACCTCGAGAAAACGACAAACTACCAGAACAACCAAGGAAGAAGACGACCAAGTCATCTGGGACGGATTGCCGTCCGATCGGATTGCCACCCGACCGGACAGCCACCCGGTCGGCTTGTACCTTGGGTCCCACACTTAACTTTTATTTCAAACGATTGAGGTCTTGAACATTGAACGGATTGTCGTCCGATCGGATTGACACCCGATCGGATTGCAACTCGACCATGTGATGTTTTGACTTCAACACTTAAACAATTTTTCAACAAGTTCAATCCGAATGGATTGCCACCCGATCGGATAGCCATCCGATCGAGTGGCCGTCCTGCAGTGAACTTGTTCTCAACCTGAGAAGCCTCGCCAATCAGATTTATGTCCGATCGAACAGCCGTTCGATCGACCGACCTGAAAGGTAGAGATACTTCTCTGTTTTCAAAGTGCTACAACGAAAACTTCAAAAGACAAGCCATCATACACAAACACTTCCATCCCAAACGAGATGACAATCCAATCGAGTGGCCACCCGATCGGGCGACCCCTCGAACGGATTGTCAACCGATCGACCGGCCACCTGATCGGATTGTCACCCGATCGGATTGCTGTCCGATCCTTTGGCACTTTGCTTCATTTTACGCGCCGCTTACCGTTTATGCTATCGTTCTGATCAGGCTAACCTTACTCTCTACCGCTCCCTTCAATCCATCATCGCTGTGAGTATACTCGATCCCTTTTTGCTTTACGCACTTTTGGGTGTTACATACGTTACTTATTCTAAATCACATCAAACACACTACGCAATACTTTAACGCTAACTGTTACCGCATGTTATACGTGACTTAATGAATGCTTGTTTGTTATGTTTACACATGGAATGTTGTCTACCTGCCTTAGCAACGATAGTACTATAGTTTGGACTCAGTACCTGTTCACTCAGGGGTTGTTAAGGACAATTTGTTACATGGCTCACAGTGGTGAGTGTGTATTACGAACTGCCCTGGGCAGTCAACCCGCAGTCATTGGTATCGATAGGTTTATGTCGATAACTAACGTGCTTCATTTTACACTGTGTACGTGCTGGTTATGCGTAACGATTTCAAACTCTATTATATCTATCAAACTTGTATGCTCACCTTTACACTATGTGTGTTGACTTTTACTTTAATGTATGTGACAGGTGCTTAAGATGTTTAATTGCTTAGAGTGTTGTGAAATCGAGGCTAGGAAAGAGTCTAGAAACAAAGACAATTTATTTTTATTTGAATCTGAGTTGTCGGAACATAATTATTTGACTTGATGTTGCCTGTAATAACTATGTTAGTTTTTATGTCATGGTATGGGACGTGATGCTTAAAATAACTGATAATTGTAGTTGTTATGAAAACTTCTGGACAATCTGTTTCGCTCAGTGCCGCGCCCTGATGTTTCCGCCATCGGTTGGGGTGTGACATATTGGTATCAGAGCCATAACTATAGGGAATTAGGCAAGACTCGACCTAGTCCAGGTCGACGTCTTAGAAACGACCTAGTCTATAGTTAGGTACCAACAGACCGACTTGTGCGTACCCTGTAGGGGTCACGTACGAGCTTGCTTGCTATTTCCTGTTATTCTCACCTGTGCTACACTATCACTACACTCTAATTTTCGAAAACGAATGAGCGATTAGGTCGAGATTAGGTGTGAAAACCGCAAACTCTCGACTAGTTTGCTTGTTCAGCCCGTGTTTTTATCTATAAGCAGGAGAACCTGCGTTGAATTAGGATTGAAATCCATACTTTGATGCATAATTCTTCTTATTTTATCAAAACAGGAACGAAGTCGTTAAGTCAGGGGTGAAACCCGAACCTTGACGACTGGTTCCGATCTCTATTTTACAAAACTCTCACCAAAGTCTCGACGGACTCCAACGACTTGAAGTCATGCTGTAACTGGAAGAATGCGTGCCATTCACCCAAATTCGAGGCGAGAGCACAATCCCGCGGGTCAAAATGCGTACTGAAAGTTCTTGTGAATAGTCGAACCACTTTGGGTAGTCGATGTCTATTAGCCTAAGACAATCTATTTTCGATTTCAAGCTCGCAATCGCCGATTTTATGTGTTTTCAATTTTGGAACGGCAAATATCAGAATCGCATTTGCCGTTTATGTGGATTTTATGTGCTTTACGTGATTTTATCTATTTATGTGTTATGCTTTTTGGTGATTTATTAGCTTTTCGCTTTGATCAACACACACAACTCGCACTGCACCTCTACCTCAATACGCCAACAAATCGCTAATTATGGATGATTGCATGCTACGTTACACGCTTATACTATACTACTCGCTATGTTATTCGCGATCGCTATTCTCAAACGCTCGCGGACTTTGAATGATAGGTTTCTGTATTCTGACTGCCTCTTGTGATTATGTGCTTCTATGCTTTTGTGTTTCTGTGCCTTACGTGTGTATGTGCTTCTGTGCTTATGTGAATCTGTGGTTATGTGTCTATGTGTTACATGATCGTATTCCTGAGCTTTAGTAGTAATAGACGTGTGAGGTGAGATTCGATTATATTGTGTCTGAGTCCCATGACGATGTCTGTTGCAGACAATGTCGTCATCTGGACCCTCATCTGGACCCCGTCACCCCCGAGTTACTCGTCAGGTTCAGAGAGACAAACGCCTTGCTACCCTTGTTGCTAAGCAAGTAGCAAAGGTGGTTCCTCAGATCGTGAGAGAGCTATACGAGAATGTGAGCAAATCGTCTGAAGAGTCCAGGACCGATGCTCCGAAAGCTACTCCTAAAGCTGCTTTTAGCTTCAAACAGTTCAAAGCTTGCGGACCGAAAGAGTTTGCTGGCGAAGATGGCCCTACGACTTTATTTCAATGGTTCGACTCAATCGAGGTCACCCTGCATCAGAGTGGATATCCTGACGATCTCCGCACTCTAAATGCTAGCAGCGTCTTCCAGTCCCGCGCTTTAGACTGGTGGACGGTCGAGAGGAACAAACGCGGAAATGACGCAGCTTATGGTCTGTCATGGGATGAGTTGAAGAACGTTATGCTAAAAGAGTTTTGCCCTCCCCGTGAGCGCCAAAAGTTGGAGGACGAATTCTGGCATCTGAAGCAGAAGGAGGGTGACAACGCTGCTTTAACTGCTCGCTTCAAGCAGCTCAGTATTATCTGTCCTGACCAAGTGAAGACTACCGACATGACAATCAAGAAGTACATCCGCGCTCTGCCGGATTGTGTTGCAGATTTTGTGCATGCTTCAAAGCCAACAACAATCGAAGAAACCTACATGCTTGCCGCTGAGATCAACGACAAGCGAGTCAAAGCTGGCTTTTGGGATAAAGCTACCAAAAACCTGCACCAAGCTACCGCCGCACCAACCGCTGAAACCGCCACCGCTCAGTCATCGAAGTCCTCTAGTCGCAAGAGGAAGAACAACAACAGCAGCTCCTGTCACACCCCAACCGATGGCGGAAACATCGGGATGAGACGAAGTGCGTAGATTGTAAGAGACTTCATAACACTATGTGACAATATTAATTAAATTCAAATTTCATTTCAAGACTAATTGTCATACAAGGTTCAAATAAAATAACAACATTGTTTCATAATAAAACATAACAACAAAAATAGATGATTTAAATCTAGGTGTGTATCTAGTTCACCCTAAATCTTGTTTCATCTTGCAATATCACTTCATCAATTAACCTGCAACATGTATTAAAATAGAGTTCAATGCAAAAGCAAAGGCGAGTATACAAGTTTTGTTACATAGCATAAATAGAATAAAAAGTGCTCATATCCAACATGATTCATAATATGTGAGTACTAGTATGCAAATATGGCGTACAATATGTTCAAACCCGAGAATACAACGCATTAAAGGAGCCTAATCCCAAGAGTTTAGCGGGTGGTAACATGTTTAACTTAACAATACCCAAAAGAATAGCGGGCGGGGCGTTAATCCTATAGCGCTATAATTGTTAAGGGAGGCTAGCAAAGTTAATGAGCATATAACGTCCAAGTAGTTTACATAGCATACGAGAATTACAAGTAATCACATATAGTTTCATGTAAGCATGGATAGAGTATGTTTAAATGAGTTTAAGAGTCATTTGTATAATATACATGTTGCATCCCAAAATGAAAAAAGGGAAAAAGGGATCGAGTATACTCACGGTTTTTGCAAGCTTTCCTACTTGATGTTCCGTGAGTGTTAGTGTTTAGATTGGAGCACTTTGTCCTCCTACACAAGGAACATAGGTGTGTGAGTTGGGGATAACGGTAGATTATAGATTTGGAGTTTAAAAGTGCAAGAACGTAACATAGGAAAATAACCATCCATTACATATGATGTTTAGATGGTATACTTACTAAATTGACAATGACCACTTGTTCATCATCAAGGGTTCGGTTTGTTGAATATTATATAAGTATTACTTAGGTTATAGTATATCATATATGTCAAGCATGAGGTAGAAGACTAAGGTCTTCATTTAGGCACCTCAAAGTGTCATAGAAATCATACATGAGGTAGGAAGAACAAGCTCCCATTTAGGTACCTCCAATGTTCACCACTACACTTGATGTAAAAACATTCAAGGAGGGTCTTGAACTTACATAAGAAATGAAATGAACAACTATTCTATGAGAAAACATCAAGAAGTGAGTGGATGCTCATGAAAGATAGCCCAAGCTAGTCTAACCATCACACTTTTACCAAGCTTCAAGCTTGAACACTTCTTGTGGGTAGAACCCTAACTAAAACAGAAAGTTTATGAGGATTAATCCTCTAATTTTAAGTGTCTCAACCTTGTTTTTAAGCCCAACTAACCATTCATTTGATTATGAGCATTAGGACATAGGTTTGAGATGAGTTAGACTCAAGTTTGATAAGTTTAAACAAGCTTTGAAAGGATTTAAAACACAACAGAAAGTTTATGGACATTTTTAGGGCAATTCCAGGTCTGATTACTCCAAGGAGAGATCAAGGAATCAAGCCCAAGGATTATCCAAGCAATTAGAAAGAAGAATCAAGTGATTTGGTTGAGTTTTGAGCAAGTTATGCTCACTTTTGAAAGAAGTATGAATCTATCCGAATTTCTGAATTTTGCAAGAACTTGAGAGTGATTTTGGAGAGATTTGAGGGTGTTGAAAGTGTAGAATGGCTTGGAGAAGATGGGTATTTATAGGGGATGAGTTTAGGGTTGATTGAAGGTGTTTAATGGAGGTTTAGAGCTGATTGGAGAGGGTAAGAACTTGGGATTTCATGCAAATTCGCGAGCTGTCAAGGCTGCTGTCCCGCCAGACCCCCTTACGGACCGTAAGGGGGGTGCTTACGGTCCGTAAGCCTGGACCAGAAAGCACAAAATTTTTATTTCTTGTCTTAATGGTTTGCAACTTGTTCCAATGTTACCTAATATGGATTTTATGATTAAATTAGTGTTCCTAGGCATATGTAACATGTTCTAAAGATTGCATAAGTGTAAATTGAGTATGACTAAGCATAAGTTTCGTATAAAACATGAATACCACGTGTTCAATAGTTTATCATAAGTTTGCAAACATCCCGAATAAATACCAAATTGTTTCTCAATTTAAACGTACAAACATGCATGGAGTATGTATAACACGAGTTTAAATAAATGCAAGTTTCATTCATGATTCAAGTCTCGAGTTTACAATGATTGCAAGGAACGACGATTACAAGGGTACAAAGTTCCTAAAAATAACATACGAATAAAAACTTGCTATAATTGGAAAGTACAACGAAGTCGGGCGTTACAGCTCCAGCAACAAGAACGGTGATGTCACTACTACTGCTGCTCCGCTTCAAGCCGTATCGACTCAGCAGCAAACTCAGCACCGATCAGCTCCAGCACCAGTCACCTATGCACCGCCTGCAAAGCGTGCATACACTGGCCCTCACCCTGCTTGCCCGACATGTACTTATCATCATCCGGTGGGTATCACCAGCAAATTTTGCGTGCATTGCAACATGTATGGCCACTTCACCGCCAATTGACATACTGGTCCTCGACAAGCATCAACTCAAGCTACTGCTCATCAAGCTCTACTTCCAGCTCCTCAAGGCCAACAAGCGGCTCAGGCAACCGTGATCAACGCCAGAGTCTGCTTCGCGTGTGGTGATCCCAACCACTTCACGAACATGTGCCCGAACAAGGTTGTGAAACAAAAGCCCCAGCAGCAGCAGCAGCCTCAGCAACAGCAGTAGCAACAGCCTCAACAGCAACAATAACAAGCCGCCCGCGCCCGAACTTTCAACATCAATGCGCGCCAAGCCCAGGCTGACAACAATGTGGTCAATGGTACGTTCCTTGTGAATGGTATTTATGCTTCGTGTTTGTTTGATACTGGAGCCGATAACTGTTTTGTGACATTCGAATTCGAGAAACTCCTTAATCGTAAGCGCTCCCATCTCCCCTCGATGTTCGATGTCGAAGTCACCACCGGAAGAACCGTCGCTGTTAATTATGTTCTTCGTGATTGTACTCTTGAGCTCAACAATCACATTTTTCCGATTGACCTTAATCCGATGCAACTCGGAAGTTTTGACATCATAGTACGCATGGACTTTCTCCGTGAAAACCATACTGAAGTTGTGTGCTTCGATAAGATGATTCGATTCTCGCTCGTGAAAGGTGATTTATTGTGTGTTTATGGCGAAACTGCTTCGAAAGGTCTTAAGCTCGTGGCATGTGTCCAAGCTAGCAAGTATCTCCGCAAGGAATACAGAGCTTTCTTGGCTAATATTGTAGTAACGAAGAAGGAAAAGAAAGGTAGACCAAGAGTAAGCGATGTTCCAGTGGTTCGAGAATTTCCTAACGTTTTTCCTGAGGATCTTCCCGGGCTACCGCCAAGTCGTGATATCGACTTTCGTATCGACCTCATTCCTGGAGCAAACCCTATTGCTAGAGCTCTTTATCGACTCGCTCCGTCCGAAATGCGTGAACTCTAAAGTCAGCTCCAGGAATTGCTTGATAAAGGCTTCATTCGCCCAAGCACCTCTCCATGGGGCGCACCAGTTCTTTTCGTCAAAAAGAAGGATGGGTCGTTCAGGATGTGCATCGACTATCAAGAATTGAATAAGTTAACAATCAAGAATCGCTATCCCCTGCCTCGAATTGATGATTTGTTTGACCAGCTACAAGGTGCTACATGTTTCTCGAAGATCAATCTACGCTCAGGCTATCAACAGCTACGCATTCAAGAGGAGGGTATACCCAAAACCGTTTTTCGCACTCGATACGACCATTACGAATTCGTTGTTATGCCTTTTGGTTTAACCAACGCACCCGCGGTTTTCATGGATCTGATGAATCGGGTGTGTAAGCCATTTCTTGACCGCTTCATCATCGTGTTCATCGATGATATCCTGATCTATTCGAAATTGAAAGCCGAACACGCGCAACATCTACGTTTGGTTCTCGAGCTACTCCAAGGGAATCGACTCTATGCCAAGTTCTCCAAGTGAGAATTTTGGCTGGAGGAGGTTCTATTCCTCGGTCACATTGTCAATAGTCAAGGTATTCATGTCGATCCCGCGAAGATTGAAGTAGTTAAGAGTTGGGTTACACCGAAGAACCCGTCTAAAGTCCGTTCTTTTCTCGGACTAGCAGGCTATTATCGTCGATTTATCGAAGGGTTCTCTAAAATTGCTGTGCCGCTTACCACTCTCACGCATAACGACAAACCTTTTGTTTGGGGAACTGAACAAGAGTCTGTTTTCAAAACCTCTGCAATGCTCCTGTTCTCACTTTACCCGATGGAAACGACGACTTTATCGTCTATTGCGATGCCTCGAACCTTGGTCTTGGTTGTTTTCTCATGCAGCGAGACAAGGTTATCGCTTACGCATCTCGTCAGCTCAAGATCCACGAGAAGAACTATACAACCCACGACCTCGAGCTAGGCGTAGTTGTTTTTGAGTTAAAGATTTGGCGACACTACATGTATGGTACCAAGTGTACGATCTTCACCGATCATAGGAGCCTACAACATATCTTTGACCAGAAGGAACTTAATATGCGTCAACGCCGATGGGTAGAACTTCTCAACGATTATGACTGTGAGATTCGTTATCATCCTGGCAAAGCAAATGTCGTTGCTGATGCTCTAAGCCGACGAAGCTATCTGCATAGCGCTCGTAATGTTCCAGCCCAGCATCATCTCGAAACCCTCATTTGCGAAGCCCAACATGCATGTTTTACCGAACGCACTTTGCAAAAGGAAAGGATCTATCACGATGGAGCCCAGCTTGTGAATAAGTCGAATGGGATATCCCATTATCTGGACCGAATTTGGATCCCTAAGTGGACCAATTTACGACAGGTTTTGATGGACGAAGCCCACAAGTCTCGATATTCTATTCATCCCGGTGCCGATAAAATGTACCAGGACCTTCGCTACAAGTTCTGGTGGCCGGGCATGAAGAGAGATTTCACCCTCTATGTTGGGAAGTGCCTAACTTGCTCGAAAGTTATGGCCGAACACCAAAGACCCTCTGGCTTACTTGAACAACCCCCGATCCCTATGTGGAAGTGGGAGAGTATAACTATGGATTTCATAACGAAACTTCCGCGTACGCCATCAATTCACGACAGCATCTGGGTTGTCGTTGACCGTTTGACCAAATCTGCTCATTTTCTGCCAATACGGGAAGACTACTAGGTAGAAAGATTAGCCCGAATCTACACCGATGATATCATTTGTCGACATGGGATGCCTCGCGACATCATCTCTGACCGCGATGCTCGGTTTACCTCGCGTCTATGGGAAACATTTCAAACGGCTCTCGGTACTACGCTTAATCTAAGTACCGCATTTCATCCCCAAACCGATGGTCAGACTGAGAGAACGATTTGTACCCTTGAAGACATGCTCCGTTCGTGTGTCATAGATTTCGATGGTAATTGGGACGCTTACCTACCGTTAGTCGAATTCTCGTATAATAACAGCTATCATTCCAGCATTCAAATGGCACTGTTTGAGGCCTTATACGGAAGAATATGTCGATCGCCTATTGTATGGCACGAGATCGGGCACTCGCAACTAACCGGTCCTGAGCTATTGCAAGAAACGATTGACAAAATTCTCCAAATTCGAGACAATCTGCTGAAAGCTTGGAGTAGTCAGAAAATTTACTCCAATTGACGACGCAAGCCCCTTGAATTTGACGTTGGCGACTACGTACTCCTAAAGGTATCACCTTGGAAGGGTGTGGTCAGATTCGGCAAGAAAGGGAAGCTAGCGCCTTGATATGTTGGACCTTTTAAG
>JARYGA010060390.1:0-62446 GCA_030545235.1 Helianthus tuberosus | reverse complement strand
CTTTACCCGATGGAAACGACGACTTTATCGTCTATTGCGATGCCTCGAACCTTGGTCTTGGTTGTTTTCTCATGCAGCGAGACAAGGTTATCGCTTACGCATCTCGTCAGCTCAAGATCCACGAGAAGAACTATACAACCCACGACCTCGAGCTAGGCGTAGTTGTTTTTGAGTTAAAGATTTGGCGACACTACATGTATGGTACCAAGTGTACGATCTTCACCGATCATAGGAGCCTACAACATATCTTTGACCAGAAGGAACTTAATATGCGTCAACGCCGATGGGTAGAACTTCTCAACGATTATGACTGTGAGATTCGTTATCATCCTGGCAAAGCAAATGTCGTTGCTGATGCTCTAAGCCGACGAAGCTATCTGCATAGCGCTCGTAATGTTCCAGCCCAGCATCATCTCGAAACCCTCATTTGCGAAGCCCAACATGCATGTTTTACCGAACGCACTTTGCAAAAGGAAAGGATCTATCACGATGGAGCCCAGCTTGTGAATAAGTCGAATGGGATATCCCATTATCTGGACCGAATTTGGATCCCTAAGTGGACCAATTTACGACAGGTTTTGATGGACGAAGCCCACAAGTCTCGATATTCTATTCATCCCGGTGCCGATAAAATGTACCAGGACCTTCGCTACAAGTTCTGGTGGCCGGGCATGAAGAGAGATTTCACCCTCTATGTTGGGAAGTGCCTAACTTGCTCGAAAGTTATGGCCGAACACCAAAGACCCTCTGGCTTACTTGAACAACCCCCGATCCCTATGTGGAAGTGGGAGAGTATAACTATGGATTTCATAACGAAACTTCCGCGTACGCCATCAATTCACGACAGCATCTGGGTTGTCGTTGACCGTTTGACCAAATCTGCTCATTTTCTGCCAATACGGGAAGACTACTAGGTAGAAAGATTAGCCCGAATCTACACCGATGATATCATTTGTCGACATGGGATGCCTCGCGACATCATCTCTGACCGCGATGCTCGGTTTACCTCGCGTCTATGGGAAACATTTCAAACGGCTCTCGGTACTACGCTTAATCTAAGTACCGCATTTCATCCCCAAACCGATGGTCAGACTGAGAGAACGATTTGTACCCTTGAAGACATGCTCCGTTCGTGTGTCATAGATTTCGATGGTAATTGGGACGCTTACCTACCGTTAGTCGAATTCTCGTATAATAACAGCTATCATTCCAGCATTCAAATGGCACTGTTTGAGGCCTTATACGGAAGAATATGTCGATCGCCTATTGTATGGCACGAGATCGGGCACTCGCAACTAACCGGTCCTGAGCTATTGCAAGAAACGATTGACAAAATTCTCCAAATTCGAGACAATCTGCTGAAAGCTTGGAGTAGTCAGAAAATTTACTCCAATTGACGACGCAAGCCCCTTGAATTTGACGTTGGCGACTACGTACTCCTAAAGGTATCACCTTGGAAGGGTGTGGTCAGATTCGGCAAGAAAGGGAAGCTAGCGCCTTGATATGTTGGACCTTTTAAGATTCTGGAAAGGATCGGAAAAGTCGCCTACAGACTCGAACTACCGGAGGAACTTAGCAACATCCACCCGACTTTCCACGTGTCGAACCTCAGAAAGTGCCTGGCTAAGCATGATTTAACTGTACCCCTAGAAGATCTTTAAGTAAACGAAACACTACACTTCGTGGAGAAGCCTGTCGAGATCATGGACCGCCAAACCAAGCAGCTCAGACGCTCGCGCATTCCCATTGTGAAGGTTCGATGGGAAGGCAAACGAGGCGTAGAGTTCACTTGGGAACTCGAAAGCGACATGAAGGCGAAGTACCCGCAGTTGTTTGTTACGGCTTCGGCCTAATTTCGGGACGAAATTCCCTCAACTTGGGGAGGTTGTAACACCCCGTGTTTCGAAAGTCAAAGTCAAGGTCAAGATTGAAGTCAAAGGAACACAAGATTGCTAATTGCGATCTGTCACTCCTTGCTCAATTCCTGTTTTGACTTCTTTGACTTGTAGATAGACTTTTTATGCTTTTACGTTAGTTGTATTATGTGGAGTAATTGTTAATAAACGAGGTCTAATTGTTATTCATCGATGTTTGTCGCATGCTTAATCACTTTATCGCTTATCGCAATCGCAGTCGTAACTCGAATTACGCGTCTGGTTATGGTTCCTGTGTGTGTGTGCCCTTTATGTGTTACTTGTGCATGTTATTTATGTTTTATGATGTGGTGATTAATCAAAACGCAATCGCAAATGCTAAACGAACGTTAGATAAGGATGATTGTATGTTGATATAGTAGTTGGGATTAAAAGTAATTTGAATAGGAAACTCCATCGCATCGCAACGCTCAACACGTGAATCGAAGTCGCAAAACTCATCGCGCCAAGAACTCGAAACGAGTGGCCAGCCGACCGAGTTGCCACCCGATCGGGCTGCCACCCGATCGAAGTGCCACTCGATCGAGCTGCCACCCGATCAAGGTGCCACTCGATCGAGCTACCACCCGAACGGGTTACCACTCGATCGACCAGTCACTTGTTCCCCTTTACTTTTATGGAAACCCTATAAATACCCTCCTTTGTCATTATCATTTGATGTTGACAGCTCCCTCTTTACCCTACTCGCTCCAGCCGCTATTTCTTCAGATTTCTCGCGATTCTTGTAAGTTTTCCACCTAAATCTTGTACTTTCTTGATCTACATGCATTCTTACACCTTTCTATCTTTTGAATCTTAACTTTTAACCGTGAAATCACTAGATTTGAGGTGTTCTATGATGATGTCATCATGTTGTTCTGATGAACTTCATGTTTTGGCTTCAATCCACCAAGAACAACTTAGATCTGAACGATTTCCACATGAATAAACAAAGATCTTTCATAGATCTGAACATATTCATGGTAAAAAGGATTGAAAGATGGTTTTCCAACTTTCTTTCAACTCTTTTACACTCAAAGCACTCAAAACCGATGGAATCGGAGCTTGTTCTAATCTTCTACTCTTGTTGTGGATGTGTTGGTTCAAGATCTGGATTCTATCCACGAGGTTACCGATTTCGGGTTAAACATGGAACACCGTCTCGAACAGTTAACTGGTCGGACTAGGGTGGTTCCTGTCCGATCGGGTCACTAAGTCTTGACGAGGTTTCTGTTGCTTAGCACATTATCATACAACCTCAAGAAAACGACAAACTACCAGAACAACCAAGGAACAAGACGACCAGGTCATCTGGGATGGATAGCCATCCGATCGGATTGCCACCCAACCGGACAGCCACCCGATCGGCTTGTACCTTGGGTCCCACACTTAACTTTTATTTCAAATGATTGAGGTCTTGAACATTGAATGGATTGACGTCCGATCGGATTGACACCCGATCGGATTGCCACTCGACCATGTGATGTTTTGACTTCAACACTTAAACAATTTTTCAACAAGTTCAATCCGAACAGATTGCCACCCGATCGGATAGCCATCCGATCGAGTGACCGTCCTGCTGTGAACTTGTTCTCAACCTGAGAAGCCTCGCCAATCGGATTTTTGTCCAATCGAATAGCCGTTCGATCGACCGACCTGAAAGGTAGAGATACTTCTCTGTTTTCAATGTTCTACAATGAAAACTTCAAAAGACAAGCCATTATACACAAACACATCCATCCCAAACGAGATGACAATCCAATCGAGTGGCCACCCGATCGTGCGACCCCTCGAACGGATTGTCATCCGATCGATCGGCCACCCGATCGGATTGTCACCAGATTGGGTTGCTGTCCGATCCTTTGGCGCTTTGCTTCATTTTACGTGCCGCTTACCGTTTATGCTATCGTTCTGATCAAGATAACCTTACTCTCTAGCGCTCCCTTCAATCCATCATCGCTGTGAGTATACTCGATCCCTTTTTGCTTTACTCACTTTTGGGTGTTACATGTCACACCCCAAAAATCCACCATGCGGAGTACCACCGCTTGGAGGCGTGACGTGACCAGGATCGAGCCACCAATCATATTGAACAACACGATTAAGTAAATAAAACCAACCACAATACGATTGGTGACCAAAAGAAAGTAAACCGACTTTATGTTAACCAAGTTCAGATTTAAACAGCGGAAGCATAAAACGTAAGTTCAAAACATAAGTCCCATAGTTCATAAGTTTAAAGTCCAAAACGTAGGTTTAATAAGTTCATAAGGATTAAATGTTTAACACGGGACTTAACATCCATATTTCCACAAAAACCTCCTCCTCGTGCAAGCTCCGTAAGCATCTAGCGACCTGTAAGGCATGTAACAACGAGTCAACAACAAAGTTGAGTGAGTTCATGTTTGGTTGTTTAGTTTTAAGTTGTTTCTGAAAAAACGTGGTTTGACTTTCGTTGGCTTATTTGCCGTGGGGGTTACCCCGTAGTTGAAAGTATGTTTAACCTGTTCCTTTTCTTTACCCAAACCATATCCATAATCAGTGGGGGCTTCCCCATGTTAACTACTAGACGGTATGATATCGACTACTAACAAAAGTAAGTTGTGCCCTAAGTCAATGTCTATCAGCATTGACCCTTTGCCATAGTCCATTAGTACACGCCCATTCGAACGACACGGTGTGAGGTTTGTTAAACCTAATAGCGCTATTAACTAATGACCCGCTCGCCATCGGCCTCGGCGATTAAGTCGATATAAAATGAGGGACTTATGATAGAGTTTTGTCTAGTAAGTTTTAAGGTTGTTGTCCAACCCAAGGAGGACGAACGTACGTAGTTCTCCCAAAGAGAATACGCAGGATTAACATTGGAGATTAAATCATCAAGTAATCAACAAGAATCATAACAACACAAGATCAAAATGATTTAACCATATGTTTTCTCTTTATCCACTCTTTACCCTTTATGTTCAAGACTTAATGTAAGTGCTTTAGAGTTTCTTAAGTTTTAACCATTTAATCAACTATTAACCACCAAATACATGAACAAGATGAAGATTTGAAGCACTTACTACTAGCACAAGGCTAGGGAAGAAACAAGGCGTAAAAGTGGTGGATAAAAGAAAACTAGAGTGGTCTTTGAACTTCCGAGTGCACCAAGCTTGTTTGTATGACCTCTTGCACCTTTGTATGTATGGAAAATGGCTAGAAAGTGGCTTGATGGTGGTGGTATGGTGGTGTGATGATGGCTGCCGAACACAAGAGAGGAGAGAAGAGAGTTTGAGGTGTTGTTGAGTTAGTGAATGATGAAAGTGAGGATGAACTAGTGGTTATATGGATGATCTCCCAACATGTTATTACCCCTTGGATTACATGTCCCCTAAGTACTTAACCAATCTATTAAACAAATGAAGAAAATCAAGGGTGGAGTACACCCTTGAAACCGTAAGAAGGGGGGGTTTCTAGTTGGGTTGTAATGGATGGTTAGTGATCTTGGTTGGAAATCAAATGTTTAGTTAGTGTCTTATGAGTGTTAAGTAATATATAATGTATTAGGGTGTTCGGGAACCATAACTAACTCAGTAAAAGTGAAACAATGCTTCTAGCATTATTTTGGGGTTCCGGGTAATGTCCGGTTGTTCGGTTTGATACTGTTCCGTTAAAGTGCTTAATTAATTCGTAAAGTGTCCTATATATAAATTTTTGTAATGTTTTTAATTTTCAACACTTAGGAAGGCATACTGGACTATTTAGTAATTTTTCTGTATACTACTAGCATGTTAACAAGTACATGTAAGTATAACACAGTAATCAGAGAGCAGTTAAATGATTCAGCACAGTCATCAAGTACTTTAATTAACATTAATAGATTGTACGGTTACATGTAAATTTGAGGGTTGTCACATTCTCCCCCTGTTAAGAAAATTTCATCCCGAAATTTAGCGCGTGGTTACTGAGGAAGCTAGTTAAGTTGCGTTGGTTTCCTGGTTTTCCTGGGGTGTCACATCATCCCCCCGTTGATTTGGAATTTCGTCCCGAAATTCTGCAGTAGCTTCAGCCTCAGTAGTGGTTGCGTTTTTCTTAAACAGCTGGGGATACTTGAGTTTCATTTGGTCTTCTCGTTCCCAGGTATACTCTGGGCCACGACGGGAATCCCAACGAACTCGAACAAGAGGTATCCTAGTACGCTTGAGAATCTTAACATCTCGATCAGGAATCTCTACTGGTTCCTCGACGAATCTCAGCTGGTCGTCGATTGTGAGTTCCTTTAAGGGAACTATGAGGGTCTCATCTGACAGACACTTCTTCAGATTCGACACGTGGAATACGTCGTGAACTCTGCTGAGTTCTTCAGGTAGATTTAACCTATAAGCGACTTTGCCAATTTTCTCAATGATTTCGAATGGTTTGACATAACGCGGATTGAGCTTGCCTCGTTTGCCAAAACGGACTACACCTTTTCAAGGTGAGACTTTGAGTAGCACTCGGTCCCCAACCTGGAACTCGAGTGGTTTTCTTCCCTTATCAGCATAGCTTTTCTGACGGTCACGAGCTGCCGCCATTCGTTGTCGTATCTGAGCAATTCTCTCGGTGGTATCTACCACAAGTTCTGGGCCAGTGATTTGGCTGTCACCAACTTCTGCCCAACAGAGAGGTGATCGGCATTTGCGTCCGTACAATGCCTCAAACGGAGCGGCTTGGATGCTGGTGTGGTAGCTGTTGTTATATGAAAACTCCACTAACGGGAGATGCTTTTCCCAACCATTACCAAAGTCGATTACGCATGCCCTAAGCATGTCTTCAGGGGTCTGGATGGTGCGTTCAGATTGCCCATCCGTCTGTGGGTGATAAGCGGTGCTCATATCTAAACGTGAGCCAAAAGACTTATGCATGGCTTACCACAGTTCGGAGGTAAAATGCGTGTCACGATCAGAAATGATGGAGGTTGGCACTCCGTGCCTCGATACTACTTCTTTTAGGTAGATGTCTGCTAATGTAGAAAACTTATCCGTTTCCTTGATTGCCAGAAAATGTGCAGACTTAGTCAGTCGATCCACGATCACCCAAATGGTATCGTTTCCGCGTTGAGATCTAGGTAGGCCGGTAACGAAATCCATGGAAATTTGCTCCCATTTCCATTTCGGGATCTCTGGTTGTTGAAGTAGGCCTGATGGTTTCTGATATTCGGTTTTGACTCTCGCACAAGTCAAACATTTGCTGACGTAGGTTGCTATGTGGGCTTTCATGCCAGGCCACCAATACTTAGTCTTGAGGTCGTGGTACATTTTATCCGAACCAGGATATACCGAATAACGAGACTTGTGTGCCTCATCCATCACAAGCTCACGTAAGTTTCCATAAAGTGGAACCCAAATACGCCCTGTTACATAGTAGGCGTCGTCTTCCTTTTGTTCTAGTCGTTGCCTCGATCCTCGTAGGGACTCAGCCCTGATGTTTTCTGCTTTCAATGCTTCAACCTGAGCATCGCGAATCTGAGCGGGAAGGTTAGATTGGATGGTAAGCTGTAAAGCACGTACACGCTTAGGTATAGTATCCTTTCGGCTGAAGGCGTCGGCCACAACATTGGCCTTGCCCGGATGGTATTTGATAGCGCATTCATAATCGTTCAAGAGCTCAACCCATCGGCGTTGACGCATGTTTAACTCTTTTTGCTTGAAGATATGCTCGAGACTCCTGTGATCGGTGTAAATGGTGCACTTGGTACCGTACAGGTAATGTCTCCATATCTTAAGTGCGAAAACAACCAGTTCCAAGTCGTGAGTAGTGTAATTTCTTTCGTGAACTTTGAGTTGGCGTGATGAGTAGGCAATGACCTTGTCACGTTGCATCAACACGCAACCAAGTCCTTGGATGGAAGCGTCGCAATAAACCACAAAATCATCTGTGCCTTCAGGCAATGAGAGGATAGGCGCGCTACAAAGTCTATCTTTCAAGTGCTGAAATGCAGACTCCTGTGCATTACCCCAATGATAGGTGACACCCTTCTGAGTCAGTGAAGTGAGGGGTTGCGCAATCTTGGAGAAATATTTGATAAATCTTCTGTAATATCCTGCCAAACCCAAGAATTGGCGGATTTCTGTTGGTGTACGGGGTGCAGGCCAGTTCTTGATCGAGTCAACCTTAGATGGATCCACATGGATTCCATCCTTGTTTACCACATGGCCTAGAAAGTGGACTTCGCGAAGCCAGAAGTCACATTTCGAAAATTTAGCATACAGTTGCTCTGCTCGAAGAAGTTCCAGCATAAGTCGTAGATGCTGCTCGTGTTCCTCTTGACTCTTAGAATAGATCAGGATATCTTCGATGAACACAATAACGAACTTATCCAGGTAAGGTTTGCATACTCGGTTCATGAGATCCATGAAGATCGCTGGTGCATTCGTCAACCCGAAAGGCATGACCAGAAACTCGTAATGGCCATAGCGAGTTCTGAATGCTGTTTTGGAGACGTCTTCCTCTTGGACTCTCAGCTGATGGTATCCCGATCTCAAATCAATCTTGGAGTAATAGCTCGACCCTTGCAACTGGTCGAACAAGTCGTCAATACGTGGAAGAGGATAACGATTCTTCACAGTCACCTTGTTGAGTTCGCGGTAGTCAATACACATTCTGAAAGTACCGTCTTTCTTCTTCACAAACAAGACTGGAGCTCCCCAGGGTGAAGAGCTAGGACGTATAAAACCCTTTTCCAAGAGTTCTTGTAATTGCGTGGACAGTTCTTCAAGTTCTGATGGAGCTAGACGATAAGGTGCTCGAGCTATGGGCGCTGCTCTAGGAGCTAGCTCGATTTGAAACTCAACTTGGCGATGAGGCGGAAGACCAGGTAATTCCTCAGGGAATATGTTGGGATTGAACCCTACCAGAGGAACAGATAATGAAAGCCAAAACCGGATCACAACAGTGGATTCACAATAAGCAACTGTTTACACTAAGTCATCTCTCTTGAAAGTGATTATAACAGCTGATGGTCTTACATCCACTGCCCGGATACAACTACTGCTGTTATTCAAAACTACTGATGAAGCCAGAAGACTGCTAAGAATTAAGCACTGCCGGTACAATCTACTGATGACAAAGCACTGCCAAATCAAGGACTGATCAACCTTGAGGAAAGCACTGATGTGAAGAGAGAGCAGTAGTTTAGTATGTCAACTGTTTTATGTATAGTCAGTGGTTAAGATTAGCAGTGTTTGTAGAAGAACAGTAGATACAGGTTGTTAGGCTGTTAGACGTCGCTTTCATGGTGACGTCAGCTGAGATGCCTCAGTGGTTTGGATTGTCTATAAATGGAACAGTACTCTGTACTGTTACATTTGATCGTTTTGAGTGAGTTCTTCTCCTCAATTCAATCCTTTCATCTTGTGCAACCAACAATGGGGCATCAGGCTGAGGGGGAGTTTAGTTTGTAAGCTTGCATTGTAATCTTTTGCTTTGAATTGTAATCTTTCGACTCAATGGAAAGTAAATGTTTATCAAACTATATTCTCCTAGATTGTGTTTACAAAGTTTGGTGTTCATTTCCGCTGCACTTAAAACTCTGTTCATTTCTATTTGATTTGTTCACATTATGCAAACAAACACAATCTAAGAGCCTCCGATCCTAACAATTGGTATCAGAGCCTGGACAGTCAAATTCGATCTAACAATCAATTTGACATAACAGTTCAGCTCAAAATTCGTTGATACTAAGGTTGGTTGTATTTAGTTGAAAAACAGAGTAACGTGTGATCAGGTTTAAAGATATTATTCAAATACTCTATAAAACAACCAAGATGTCATAAGACACACAAATTTCACACAACATGTGAGGTCATGCACAAATCACTCATAGTTTTCAGATCTAAAACATGTCTGTTAAACTATGATATTATTTCTTCTCGTCAAAATTGATTTCAACTGTTGTTATGAAATTTGTGATGTTTTCATTATATTATATGCTAAAGTATGAACCTCGGATTAACAAAAACCTATGTTCATAAAAACATTGATGTTTTTGCTAACGAAAAAGAGGGAAATTAAAACTTTAGTCACTTGATCTTATGTGTTGAAAAACAGGTTGAGATCCTCAAAAGGAACAAACCAACCTAGTTAAAGATACATTAAGAAAATCAGGGATAAAAATGTCCAGATCATAGGTGATGTGAAATTTGGCATGAGCATGTGCATAAATGACCAAATCTCTCAAAACATTACTACAAAATGATTTTGGAATAAGTATTCCTTCAATAAATACCTCCCAGTGAGTATTTCAGTACTTATGAATGGGAAGGGTAAAAAGGGAAGAAGATAATCATAAAAACTCAAAAAGTGTGTTTATCTCAAAACTTTTGAAGTCAAAAGAAAAGAGTATAAATACAAAACACTTAAGAGTCAAAAGTTGGGGTAACAATGGTCATTAAGCAACTGTGTGCATTCATTGGTTCAGGAAAAGGTTCAGGTAACAATAGTATTCGCAGAGAATAAACTTTCAAAAGGACTAGACAAATTTTCAGAATTATCACATAGTAACAAAATCTACACCAGGGTTTTCGGAAACTCATGTGATCTTGTGTCCTCATTTGTCTGTTGTCAATCAATCAACAAGAGAATGGTACCAAACAGTGGTCAAAATGTATTTAAAATTTCATACCACTGTTGTCAAATCACTGACCATTTTCATAAGCTTGAGATTGATATGATTAGAAGTTTCAGTGAAAATTATACCAGATTCTTTTTGATGTTGTTTTCAGAAAATCCTTTATTTATTTTTCTAAAAGGATTTTCTCGAATAAGGCAGGATATATCATTCTTCATTTTTTTAAATAATATATTTTGAACCCTTACTGGTTTTTGATAGTAAAGGTTTCAATATCCTGTCAGGATGTATAACCTTTATTTCTGTTGGTTGTATTATCCTCAAAACAGATTAAAAGGAATTTGGTACAAGTGTCAAGGTCATATCTAACTCAAGTTTCTCTTAAAACTGATCAAAGGTTGATTACCAAAAGACATTGAAAAACTGAGGTACTCTTGTTTTAATCTAAATATTATAGCAAGAATGAGTAGCCTTAGTAAAAAGTTTACATCATCTGGGGTACTAAACCACTGTCAAGGAGTTGTAAAAACTTCAAAATGTGTAAATGACATGTGGCAAAACCTTGAATGAAAATTCTCAAAACAGTTGCTGATATAATTGTCTTTCAAATCATTACCATTATCTTACCCCTAACCACTGTTTTGCTCAAACATATGTTTTCTAAATACTGTCCACTGCTGAAAGTCAGCCACTGATCCTTCAATTTCTTGGCAAGCACTGATGTTCAAAATCAATGTCTTACCCACTGATATGCTATCTACTGATAGTAAAAATCATCCACTGTTATCACATTATTACCGTTGTAACTACTGAGGCTTGGTACATCAGTGGTTCTCAAAACAACTGTCCTCCACTCTTCATCCACTTCATCAGAGGTTGGCACGTGGTCAGTTTTTAGCCCTCAGATCTTTGTAACCGCTGCCACATCAGCACTCATTTTTCCCTTAATAAAACCCTGATCAAAACCCCAAACAGGGTTTTACACTGTCGAATTCAATTCTAAAATTCTCTTCTCAAAGCAGTTTTCAACCCTCCATCCCAAATCATTCTCTGTTCTTCTTTTTCCTCTTCCAAAATGATGAAATCAAAATCAAAATCAAAACCAAAATCACCATCATCTTCCAAAGAGGTCGCTCAAACAGCCGTTGAATCCGTTGAAATATCATACAAATCCCCTCATAACTATTTGGGTCTACTCACAAAACCCACAAACAACCACACTTTCGATTCCATCATCGATACCATATCTGCATCAAAGTACAAAACTTTGTTAACAGCAGATGCTCCCATTTACCTGCAAACCCAGAGAGAGTTTTGGAAAAATGCTATGCTTGAAAAACAAGACAATAAAGTAGTAGCCATCAACTCCTCGACACAGGGTAAAGCGATTCAAATTACTCCGCAATCAATCTCAGAAGTCTTCAAACTCGACGATCAGAAAGGTAAAACTTCCTTCGATAAAAACGAGTTGAAAGCTGATTTTCTGAAAATGGGATATGCAGAACAATCAAAGGTAGATACCTTACAAAAAGGTTACTTCCCTTCTGCATCAAGGTTCTTATTTCACACACGTTTGATGTGTGTTTCAAATAAAACAACAGCATTTAACGAAATACCATTAAAGATTCAATGTCTGGGTTATGCTATTTTGAAGAATGAAAATTACAACTATTCCTAGGAGATCTTTAATGACTTGGTAAAAAATGTTGATAGCAAATCATTTTTACTTTTTCCAAGGTTTCTAAGCTATTATTTTAAACAAAAATTTGAAAAAGAAAATGAAAATTTGCTCAAACAAGGTGTTTATTTTCAAATAAAAGGTTTAACACCTGAAACATTCACTAGAATGTTGGCACCTATAAAAACAAAAGCAGAGGTGTCTGAGCAGAATTTAGCAGTTGTCACTGCTCCTCAGACATCTGCTGCTGAGCCCACTGCTCCAGGTGATCATAGCAGCACAACCACTGCTTTGAAACCCACACCTGCCATTACCAAAAAGACCAAAAAGAAAACATCCAGAAAACCCACCAAACCCAAAACAAAGGCAACTCTGGAAGATGAGATCCCAGAGCAACTGCCAGTTACAAAACAAATGTCACCAAAAACCACTGCTGCTACTTCCTCACAGCAGTTGGTAGAAAGATCTCCATCCTTACCTCAAACTCCTCCTGCATCCTCACAAAAGGATCAGGTTGTAAGCACAGGGACCCCACAATATGAAGCTCTGGACCCAATCGGATCCATCTTCCTCAGTCCTAATCCCAAGGACATGTCTCTTTCAACACCCATACCCTCACCAATCATAATGCCACAATCAATAATACCCTTGTTGCATGAAGTTGCTATAGCTCAGACACAAACCAGTTCCTCTCTATCACCTGTCACTGAGAGTATACTCCCACAAGTGACTGGGTCTGATGCTACTACTCCTGTTATCCCAGCAACATCTGAGGAGGTTACACCCCCAGAGTTACAAGTAACTCTCGGTGGTAGTTCAAGTGGAGCAGCAACTACAAATGTTGGATCAACAGATCTACATTTGGGCAGTTGTTTCATTAATAAGTCTCCTTTGAAGGCAATTTCTTCTATAGCACATTCGGTAACCACCAGTGAGTTTGTTTTAACCACTGGTACCATCAAAGGATTATCAAGTGCTGAAGAAAGAAGTCCCAAGTACCAAGAACAAGGGGCATCAATGGGTGATTTTTGGGACTCAGTTCCTAAGTCACACATTGATACAACCACTGCTGGTGGGGAAACAGATGATTCCAGTAAAACAGATGATGTTTCAAAATATCAGGAATTAACGGGCAGAGTTGAAAAACTTGAAACATCAGTTGCTGAGATAAAGGATATGGTGCAACAGCTATTAAAAGCTCAAAAAGCACAAACCACTGCTGTTCCACCTCAAGCACCTGCTCCACCACAAGCACTTGCTGCAAATGAGCTCTGGAATCTTTTTCAACCCTTGCTTGAAAAACAAAAACAAATGGCTGATCAGCAGCATGCAATACATGTACAAATGCTGACAAACATGGTGGAATCAAGATTCAAAGATACTCAAGCAGACATTAAGGCTATAAAGGCCAGCATCCAGAGCACCACTGGAAAAGTTCCATCTACTATCCTCTTCATGGAAAAACCCCTTGCAGATAATGCCAAAAAGGGGGAGAATATCAAGCAGTTGAAGAAAAAGGGAATTGAAGATGGGTTGTATATTGAACCTACAATAAAACAGACATCTAAATCCTCAAAAGGTTCAAAATCTCAAACCACAAAATCTCAAACTTCCATCCAAACAGCTGATACAACAGTAGTTACAAAAACTGCTAGTAGTAGCCAAACAGCTGCCATCACTTCAACACACACCACTACCACTGCTTTACCACCACCACCATCATCACCAAAAATAACACCACCATCATCATCTCCTGCCAAAAAGCAGAAGACAACAGATGTTACAACATCTGTTGTAATGACAACAGTGGTTGAAACACCAGTTGTTTTAACAGCTGTTAGTCAATCACAAACCATTGCTATTCAATCTCAAACCACTGAGCCACCCAAGACATCATCAGCCTCTCCTACAATAAAAAGGAGAAGGATCTTCGTACGTGATGATTCACCACCATCATCACCACCATCAAAAATTACCTCATCACTTTCAACCCCTGCTCAAAAGCAGAAGACATCTACTGACACATCAGTAGTTGTAATGACAACAGAGGTTGAAGCACAAGTTGTTTCAACAGCTGTTTGTCAACCATCCACCACTGCTTTCATCATCCCTACATCACAACCAAAACCCTCTTCATCTGTAAAGCTTCACAAAAGAAAAAGAGAAACAACTCAAGCCACTGATGAAAAATATGATCCTGTTGCCGCAAATATCCACTGGAACTAGATGCTGTGAAAAATGAGATGAGACAATTTTACACCGAGGAAGATCCTTCAAAAAGAAGATTTCCTTCTCTCATTGGCTTCATAGTCCCAGAAAACATGGATGAATATCTCGAAATGAAAGCAAGGCAAGCAAGGATTAGAGCTAAGCTTGAATGTAAAGATGAAGGTGATGAAGCCATTGCAGAAAGAATGGTATTCTTGCTCACAAAAGTCAAGTTGATGGAAGACTATGCACAAGAGCTGATCAAAGAAAAGACAGATCAACGAAAAGCAATGAGAAAAGAATATCTTCCATATATAATGAAAGAAAAGTTCTATCAAGCTGAAGAAAACCAATTTGAAGAGTGGCCACTGGTTGCCTTGAAGCATGAAGCAAACAGGATTGAAAGGGTTGAAAATGATCCAAGTAAGAAGAAGACAACTCCAAATTGGAATAAGTACAAAAAGCTAATTGCTGATCTTACTTCTGAATACAAAAAGAAAAAGCAGGAACTAATAGATGCTAAGGTGGATACTGCTGAAGCCATAGCAAAATGGACAAAGCAGTATACCGACGAAGCTTATGAAAGGCTGAAGAAAAGAAGGACAACAGTCCCATACACTTCTAAAAAGCCAGACTACAACAAGATGGAACAAAAGCTGGATGCTCTTAAAACACTGCTCACTACAACAAGATGGAACAAAAGCCAGACTACAAAAAGAAGTTGCAGAAGATATAGCTGCAGCAAACGAAGTCATAGAAGAAGCTTTCAAAAGAATGTCTGAAGTTCAGGATACTGCTTTACAATTTTTCTCAAGGCCAAAATCTCCAAGCTCATCAGAAAATAAATCTCTCCCAAGAAACCCATTGGGTTCAAAAATACTAAAGTGGCTCTCTGATCAAAAGACCCATGTATTGACCTTGGTCAGATCCAATGGTGAGATGAAGTATATATCAAGGAAAGAAGCACTAGGCCTTAGTGTTGAAGATTTGCAGGATCTCCTTGAACTTTCATTGTGCAGGGATGAGGATGACACAAGTTCCAAAGAATTTGAAGAAGAATTTAAAAGACAAGCAAGGGAACTACTGATGAGAAATAAAAATCCAGAATAATGAAGGGTTTTGGCATTATCTGTTCCAGGGGGAGATTGTTGGGATTGAACCCTACCAGAGGAACAGATAATGAAAGCCAAAACCGGATCACAACAGTGGATTCACAATAAGCAACTGTTTACACTAAGTCTTCTCCCTTGAAAGTGATTATAACAGCTGATGGTCTTACATCCACTGCCCGGATACAACTACTGCTGTTATTCAAAACTACTGATGAAGCCAGAAGACTGCTGAGAATTAAGCACTGCTGGTACAATCTACTGATGACAAAGCACTGCCAAATCAAGGACTGATCAACCTTGAGGAAAGCACTGATGTGAAGAGAGAGCAGTAGTTTAGTATGTCAACTGTTTTATGTATAGTCAGTGGTTAAGATTAGCAGTGTTTGTAGAAGAACAGTAGATACAGGTTGTTAGGCTGTTAGACGTTGCTTTCATGGTGACGTCAGCTGAGATGCCTCAGTGGTTTGGATTATCTATAAATGGAACAGTACTCTGTACTGTTACATTTGATCGTTTTGAGTGAGTTCTTCTCCTCAATTCAATCCTTTCATCTTGTGCAACCAACAATGGGGCATCAGGCTGAGGGGGAGTTTAGTTTGTAAGCTTGCATTGTAATATTTTGCTTTAAATTGTAATCTTTCGTCTCTATGGAAAGCAAATGTTTATCAAACTATATTCTCCTAGATTGTGTTTACAAAGTTTGCTGTTCATTTCCACTGCACTTAAAACTCTGTTCATTTCTATTTGATTTGTTCACATTATGCAAACAAACACAATCTGAGAGCCTCCGATCCTAACAGAATACCTCAGGAAAATCGCGCACAATAGGAATGTCTTCAATTCTCTTCTCTTCCGTTAATGTGTCAGTAACGAGCACCAGAATGGCAGTGTGGCCCTTTCGCAAACACTTCTGGGCCTTAAGGAAAGAGATAATGCCTACGACAGCACCACTCTTGTTGCCATGAATCACGAGGGGTTCTTCACCAGGACGAGGAATGCGGACGATTTTCTCCTTGCAAACGATCTCCGCTTGCTGATGAGATAACCAATCCATAACGTCGAAACTACCAAATGTGATAGGAATAAGATCGATAGAGAAGGTCTGACCAGCTAAGACGAGGTTACAACCTTTAACTATGTGTGTGGCTTCAAGGCTTTTACCGTTTGCTAGTTCTACCGTGTGTTTGGTGTTCAAAAGTGTTGGAGTGCGCTTAAGCATTTGGCTAACTTTTAAGGACACATAACTAGTATCGGCTCCTGAATCAAATAAGACAGTAACAAAGAAGTCGTCTAGAAGAAACTTACCCATCACAACGTTGGGATCGTTCCTTGCATCACCCTGACCCAGCACGAACACACGTCCCCTGGCACCATTGCCATTATTGTTACCCCCGTTGTTGCCTCCATTGTTGTTCCCATTGTGGTTCCTGTTTCCTTGGTTGTTGTGGTTCTGGTTCTGGTTCAGCTGAGGACAGTTCTTCTTAAAATGGCCTTCAGCGCCACATTGAAAGCATCCTTTATTGCCCTGCTGTTGTTGCTACTGGTGGTTCTGTGGAGCTTATTGTTGTTGGCGATTCTAATTCGCAGGACGCGGGCTCCTGCAATCTTTAGCTTCATGACCCAGCTTGTGACATCTCTGACAACGACCTTTGTTGCACTGTCCGCTGTGATGCTTGTTGCACCAGTTGCACTTGGGGTGGTTCCCTCGGTATCCACCCTGTCCTTAACTACCGGAAGATTGCTGGCCAGGACTCTGGTATTCATCAGTCTTTCGCTGCTGAGATTGAAAGGAAGTTGAACGCTTACTGGAATTCCCATCCCATTTTCGCTTGTTTTCATTGGGAGCTTCAGTAGTAGCAGCACCAATACGCTTGGGTAGTCTTTTTTGTTCCACTGCCTGATCGGTGAGACGGTGAGCCAACTTGATGATTTGCTGAATGGTACCCAGGTTAGCCGAAGTCACGTGACTTTGAATCTCTTGTACAAGGCCCTTGAGGTACAACTCAATACGTTTGATGGGAGGGTCCACCATAGTGGGACACAAGATGGCTAGCTCATTTGACCTCTTAGTATAAGCCTCAATCTCAGACCCCGTCATCTTCAGATTGAAAAATTCCACCTCTAGCTTGTGGATGTCATCCCGACTACAGTACTCCTCTTTGATCAGTTCTTTGAAACCATTCCTGGGGGTGGCATTAGCAACTGCCAGTCCTAGTAGTTGAACCTGTGCTTTCCACCAGGTTAACGCAGCACCTTCAAGTGTTCCGGTAGCATATTTCACCCTACGGTCTTCAGGGCATTCGCACATCTCGAAAACAGACTCAAGCTTTTCAAACCAGTGAAGAAGGCCTACTGCTCCTTCTGTGCCACTGAAAGTAGTAGGTCGGCAGTCCATGAACGTTTTGAACGTGTACACAGGAGGCTGAGCATGTTGACCTATTGCGCGAGAATAAAAGATAAGGTTAAGCACGAGGGTTGGCTTGCGAAGGTAGGATCTAAACGTCCTAAAATAGGTTGATATAGCAGGTTATACCTCCTGCTGGATTTGCAGCGAGTGCCTCAGCAACTCATTCGTTGATCAAAGCCGTCAATTGGGCTTGAGTGAGGTTGATACGTCCTCCGCGTCCGCTCATGATCTTCATAACGAAGCAACGTAAGTGAGAAAAGTGTCGCGAAAGTGCATAAGTGTGGGACGATAGTAGAGAGTAAGTACACAAGGTTCAAATAGCAATTATCACATTAACTGGTGCACAGTGTGAACTATCTAACCGACAATATAAACATAAATCATACCACCTATTGTGTCGAGTCTTGCACGTGGAGCGAAGCGTCGTTGTGGATCGTTGAGCACTGTACAGGTTATAGTCTGGTTTTATCAAAAAGCTTTTCCCCTTTTTAAAACTAAGTTCACTATAACCAATGGCTCTGATACCAATCTGTCACACCCCCAAAATCCACCATACGGAGTACCACCGCTTGGAGACGTGACGTGACCAGGATCGAGCCACCAATCATATTGAACAACACGATTAAGTAAATAAAACCAACCACAATACGATTGGTGACCAAAAGAAAGTAAACCGACTTTAAGTTAACCAAGTTCAGATTTAAACAGCGGAAGCATAAAACGTAAGTTCAAAACATAAGTCCCATAGTTCATAAGTTTAAAGTCCAAAACGTAGGTTTAATAAGTTCATAAGGATTAAATGTTTAACACGAGACTTAACATCCATATTTCCACAACAACCTCCTCCTCGTGCAAGCTCCGTAAGCATCTAGCGACCTGTAAGGCATGTAACAACGAGTCAACAACAAAGTTGAGTGAGTTCACGTTTGGTTGTTTAGTTTTAAGTTGTTTATGAAAAAACGTGGTTTGACTTTCGTTGGCTTATTTGCCGTGGGGGTTACCCCGTAGTTGAAAGTATGTTTAACCAGTTCCTTTTCTTTACACAAACCATATCCATAATCAGTGGGGGCTTCCCCATGTGAACTACTAGACGGTAAGATATCGACTACTAACGAAAGTAAGTTGTGCCCTAAGTCAATGTCTATCAGCATTGACCCTTTGCCATAGTCCATTAGTACACGCCCGTTCGAACGACACGGTGTGAGGTTTGTTAAACCTAATAGCGCTATTAACCAATGACCCGCTCGCCATCGGCCTTGGCGATTAAGTCGATATAAAATGAGGGACTTATGATAGAGTTTTGTCTAGTAAGTTTTAAGGTTGTTGTCCAACCCAAGGAGGACGAACGTACGTAGTTCTCCCAAAGAGAATACGAAGGATTAACATTAGCATCCAACCCAAGGAGGATGGCCGTACATATCCTACCTAAGTAAGATATGTAGATTCCGTTTTAATTCTTTAACCCATTCCCAAACCACCGGGAATCCCATGCCTTAGAAAGTGTGTGAACTCACCTCGGTTTGCTCGGTTAGATTCTCAAATAAAGCTAACAGTCAAGGTCGGTCAATCACGTCCTAATATGATTACCAGTTAGTCATTTAGTGATTTTCAAATAGAGCACAAAGTTCCTACATGTATCTATCACATAACATGCATTACTTTAACGGTTTATGCCCATATAAACTTCCCATCTATTCACGTTCATAAATAAACATACGATATTGCACATAACATGTTAGATCATTCACATATAACATACTCGACGTTTAGACACGCAAATTACAACTTATGTCATTTCAGCATTAATATTCAAAACCGGGCTGTTTTCGGACATTTTAATAAAATAGTTAACTTATTCCAAAAATTCCTAAATTTTTACAGAACATCTTAAACGATCCAAATATTATTGTGTAAAAATATCGGGGTCCAGTTCATTACCAATTTTTTTATAAAAAATTATTTTCTGGACTGAACTCAGATTTATCTTTTTCTGACCACAGTCCACGGAATAATTTATTTAAAATTCATCGAGAGTTCGATTTACGAAATTCCAGTGAGAGAATTACAAATACATCTGTGGTCATCTACAATACAATTTTCATGATTTAACTCTACACAGAATTCAAGTTATGACTGAAAACAGAACGCATATTTTCAGCAGTAAAAATGCAGCTCTAGCTGCTGTTAAAAAACGACCCTTTAAAAATAGTAAACGAAGTCCAAAAATTATGATTCCGGTGCCATTAGAACCGTATTTCATAATAACACGTTATAGACTCAAAATATCAGTTTTTCGTTGAGTTATGACCTGTTTACAGCCAACTGAAGTTGGCTGTAAAGGCATGGACAGATTCTGTTTTTCAGCATTTAGCTTTCTAATTCGTGTTCGATTGATTCCGTTAACATGTTTAGTGATCACAACAACATCAAACATCAATATTAACAAGTAAATCATCAAGTAATCAACAAGAATCATAACAACACAAGATCAACATGATTTAACCATATATTTTCTCTTTATCCACTCTTTACCCTTTATGTTCAAGACTTAATGTAAGTTCTTTAGAGTTTCTTAAGATTTAACCATTTAATCAACTATTAACCACCAAATACATGAACAAGATGAAGATTTGAAGCACTTACTACTAGCACAAGGCTAGGGAAGAAACAAGGCGTAAAAGTGGTGGATAAAAGAAAACTAGAGTGGTCTTTTAACTTCCGAGTGCACCAAGCTTGTTTGTATGACCTCTTGCACCTTTGTATGTATGGAAAATGGCTAGAAAGTGGCTTGATGGTGGTGTGATGATGGCTGCCGAACACAAGAGAGGAGAGAAGAGAGTTTGAGGTGTTGCTGAGTTAGTGAATGATGAAAGTGAGGATGAACTAGTGGTTATATGGATGATCTCCCAACATGTTATTACCCCTTGGATTACATGTCCCCTAAGTACTTAACCAATCTATTAAACAAATGAAGAAAATCAAAGGTGGAGTACACCCTTGAAACCGTAAGAAGAGGGGGGGGGGGATTTCTAGTTGGGTTGTAATGGATGGTTAGTGATATTGGTTGGAAATCAAAGGTTTCATTAGTGTCTTATGAGTGTTAAGTAATATATAATGTATTAGGGTGTTCGGGAACCATAACTAACTCAGTAAAAGTGAAACAATGCTTCTAGCATTATTTTGGTGTTCCGGGTAATGTCCGGTTGTTCGGTTTGATACTGTTCTGTTAAAGTGCTTAATTAATCCGTAAAGTGTCCTATATATATATATATATATATATATATATATATATATATATATATATATATATATATATTTGTAACGTTTTTAATTTTCAACACTTAGGAAGGCATACCAGACTATTTAGTAATTTTTCTGTATACTACTAGCATGTTAACAAGTACATGTAAGTATAACACAGTAATCAGAGAGCAGTTAAATGATTCAGCACAGTCATCAAGTACTTTAATTAACATTAATAGATTGTACGGTTACATGTAAATTTGAGGGTTGTCACGTTCTCCCCCTGTTAAGAAAATTTCATCCCGAAATTTAGCGCGTGGTTACTGAGGAAGCTAGTTAAGTTGCGTTGGTTTCCTGGTTTTCTTGGGGTGTCACATCACCCCCCCGTTGATTTGGAATTTCGTCCCGAAATTCTGCAGTAGCTTCAGCCTCAGTAGTGGTTGCGTTTTTCTTAAACAGCTGGGATACTTGAGTTTCATTTGGTCTTCTCGTTCCCAGGTATACTCTGGGCCACGACGGGAATCCCAACGAACTCGAACAAGAGGTATCCTGGTACGCTTAAGAATCTTAACATCTCGATCAGGAATCTCTACTGGTTCCTCGACGAATCGCAGCTGGTCGTCGATTGTGAGTTCCTTTAAGGGAACTATGAGGGTCTCATCTGACAGACACTTCTTCAGATTCGACACGTGGAATACGTCGTGAACTCCGCTGAGTTCTTCAGGTAGATTTAACCTATAAGCGACTTTGCCAATTTTCTCAATGATTTCGAATGATCAGACATAACGCGGATTGAGCTTGCCTCGTTTGCCAAAACGGACTACACCTTTCCAAGGTGAGACTTTGAGTAGCACTCGGTCCCCAACCTGGAACTCGAGTGGTTTTCTTCCCTTATCAGCATAGCTTTTCTGACGGTCACGAGCTGCCTCCATTCGTTGTCGTATCTGAGCAATTCTCTCGGTGGTATCTACCACAAGTTCTGGGCCAGTGATTTGGCTGTCACCAACTTTGTAGGATCGATTTGGGACCCGAATGAGTCGATCAGAAGAGCTTTACTCTGTTTGAACGGCGGAAACAGACAAACTGAGGTCAATTCAGCAACAATACACTTTAAACTGTTGTTTCTATTGATTGAATGACGTTTACAAGCACGAGAAATACCGGCAGCACTTCGGTACAATATTCTGATTCCCCACCAAATGACATGATGACTCTCCTATTTATAGTGTTTCTGATTCCACACGAAAGTGCTATTTTCTGATTCCCCACGAAATGACAATTTTCTAATTTCCCACGAAAATGTCATGTCTATTTCGTGGGAAATCAACATTTTGTGCCCTAATCTAAAAAATTCTATACAAGACTCGATACAAGACGAAGACGACAGACGGATGCACCAACAAACTCCCCCTCGGATGTTGACGGAGTCTTCAGTGTCGAGTCTTCGCACTTTCAGTCTTTATCAGCCTTTGGGCTTCTTTTCTTTAAAATGTTTGACACTGTAAGTATCCTTCAATCTTTATCTTCTCTTTTCTCTATCATCAACAAACTCCTCGCGAACAATCTCTACTCGGATGTCTTCAGACTCCCCCTTTCAATATACTGGGATCGCAGTCTGGCTTGTTAAACTCATAGAGTCCTCAGGTATCTGAACCTGACTCTTCCTCAAACCTGTACATTCTCTACCACAAACATAAGTTTTCTAATATTAAACTTTTAACACACTCATACACCACTTGTAAATCTCACAAAAATGATCTAACAATTATAGTCTCTGATGAACCACTTGAAGAAATATCAAATTCAAAACTTCTGATGACCACTTGTAACAAGACTTGAAATTCTTTCACACACAACACTCCCAAACCAGTTCGTCAAGTTTAGCACTTGGAATTTTGAAAATCAGCTTTTCAACACCAATTGTCAAAAATCTTTTTGTATTTTACAAAATTTATGCTAAAACACACTTAAAATCTTTTTGGATTTTTGATAGAATGAAATGCAGTAAAGAAATATTTACATACAATATTTTTGTGAATTTGTATAAGAGGATCATATCAGTTGTTGAGACAAATCACTAACACCGTTAAGCTTTAAACATTTTAAGTTCTAAACGATTCACTTAGATTGTCAGTATACTAGTCCACTTAAATTCTCACACAAAGTTCAACTGCTTCGAGATACGATATTAATGTCTTAAGCACTTAAACTTAATCGCGTGTCCCACCTCAGAATATACTCCCGTATCCAGATCCCAATATTCACTCTTACAGGTGAGTATACCACAGATGATATCTGTAAGGGGTTATAAATTATGAAGAATCATGAGAGCTCAGGTCAGAACTACCGTTCAGCAGAGAGATCATGACTCAATCTTTTGGGTGTGTCCCCTTTAGAGGATCTTTTGTTTCAACAGCAATGACTATCAATTTTATTGTTTCATCAATTTGCTGAGGGCGGCGCTATATTTCAAGCATACAGAAAGTATTATTCGAGGACTAGGTCAGAACTTCCATTCAGCAGAAGTCCCGGAATAATACCCCAGATATCACTGAGCATAAAGACCTAGTATCTCAGAAAGAGGGACCTTTCAAACAAGATTTCGGGGGTTACCCGTATATCCGAGAGATGTTTCCCCACGATATAAGCAAGTTTGAAATTTAGGTTTATATCTCGTCACAATCTACTAAATGTGCAAAAACCTACTGGCATATCATCAGTGAGACCGTTTATCACATTTTTCTTTTCATTTCTTTAGCATGTTGTGATAGTCCACTGATGTACTATCATTTCCTCTTTGTGACAACAAAACTCATTTTCAATTTTATCATGTTTTTGGCTTTTTCAAATTTTCAAATGTTTTTGGATTTTCTGAAAAATTTTACTCCCCCTAAAATGCAAACACATTTTAGGAAATTTGAAAAAAAAAAACTGTACAATAAAGTGACAACCGATATCGAATTGCTTCAATTCGCCATTCACTTGGCATAAACAATCAGAACTCCCCCTTTCAACAAACTATTTTCCCATTGATTTCAAAACACTTAAGTTTGTTTTAATCAAATGGTTTTTCCAGAAAATAAGTTTGATTTTACCACTTGTAAATTTGGGGTTTGATTCATCACATTGTCATCAAATATCACGTGAATGTATGGTCCAATCAAGTTTCAAGTTAATGACCTTGATTAACCACTTGTAGGAAAATGCAAGTACAACTTAATGTCCTTGATTTTACCACTTGTAAGTGTAAATCTTCTTCAACCACATGTAGGTTTTCCTATCAATCATACCATTTGTAGAAAACTAACAATTTAAATAATATCACCTGTACTTTACCATCTTTACCACTCGTAAGATTATCAACCAAGAAAGATAGATGCCGATTCCTGCTCCACTCTTACCAACCTGGGAGCTCCGGCAAGTCCTCAGACTTACTGTTCGTAGTATGTACCATCCCAGTCACAAACTAGGGATGGTTCAACTTTATCTTTCTCCGTCTTCTTCTCATAGAACTCTTTAACCCCTTTGACTTTTCGATCAATCATTTTACCAAAAATGTGTTTCACAGTGGGGTTAAAGGCCTTTTCAACATCGAAAACCTTTTTGTCATCATAAAATTGGTTTGAAATCTCAACTTTACCAATTTTCTTTTTATAATTTTCAGTCCGAAGTGATGGAAAATTTTCATCATCCACAGTCAGAACTGATTTTTCTCCTTTTGAAACAACCTATGGCTCATCTGATTTTGTGGAATTAGACTCATCACCAGAAGATAGCTCCTCTGATTTTGACCTATCAGAATCATCGCTAGAGCTACCACCAGACCTTTTAACAACCCATTTCTGGTTGTCAGATTGAGCTCTTTTCTTGTAAAACTTGTTTGAACATTCACCAATTTCAAATTTTGAATTTTTAAACAATTTAGTTCTGTCAATTGGTGGTTCAAACTCAACCACTTTTTCTTTTAGTTTACGTGATACTCCCTGTTTTGATTGTATTGCCTTTGAACACTCCCTGGCAATATGTCCAACTTTGTTGCATTGGAAACAGGTTCTCGTATCTTTCTTCTGCTCAGCCATCTTCTTCATGTCATCTTGCTTCTTTGCAAGAAACTCACTGTTTGACTGCCTCCAGAATTCTTTCTTTTCTTCCTCTTCTGAACTAGTTCCTGAAACAAATGTCATTTTTGCTTTAAAATCACGAACATATTTTTCATTTTTCTGTTTTTCTGTTGGAGTAAAACCAAGACCTTTCTTTTTGAAATTACGGTTAGGGTTTGGTTTCTTGTGAAAACCAGAACCAGAACTGTAACCTTTTTGCTTGTTTAATCTTTGTTGTACTCTTGAGGTGTATTTTTTAGGTTTATCAGTAAGATTTAAATCTTTTATTTCAGAAATGTTAATTTCTGTAAGTTTGAAAACCTTTTTTATCATCTCAGTTTTTACACCTCTTATTGGAAATTCCTCATCAAAATATAATTTGTCAGAATCATTCAATGTATATGCAACTTTGAATGTTTCGTCACTCAAATTAGATTTTGATAACAGGAATTCTTTGTTGTAAACCCTTTTAACTGAAGATTTTGGACTGTTGTCTGTCGAACTCGGACTCTCAGAACCAGACTTTGACTCTGACTCTGAATTTGACTCTGAGTTTGACTCCAACTTTGACTCCTCAGTTTCATCTCTATCCAACACCTGATCGACAACTTTCTTTATTAACTCGGACTCATGATCAGTGTCAGATGATGTAAACGTGACATCTATATTTTCTGGCAAATTGACTGACGACTCCGACTCCCATTGTAAGTTTGTAGCCTTTTGGACTCTTTCAGAATTTGGATTTCTGGGCAAATATCCATTTTCCAGTGGGGGTGGACACTTGTTGTAACTGACACCTTGTTTCTTACCAGAATTTTTCTTGTCAGTCTTTTTCTTTGCGTCACTCTTCTTTTCAGTCTTCTCTTCTGGAGTCCTTTGTTCAGAAACTTTTTCAGCATTCTTTTCTTCAGTTACTTCATCCTCTTCAAATGCCTTCATGCCTTCAACAGTTGGATAAATCCTGTCAATGACATAAGAAGTACATGAGTAACTTTTCAACAAACGGTTTACTCTCTCAGTCTCAATTCTTTGCAATTCCAACTTTTGTTCAAGAGCAGCACACTTCTCGATGTAGTTGTTCACAACTTTCTGTTTGATCATAAAAGCTCCTTGAAGTGTCTTCATTGCTGTTGCCTGTTCTTCACTTGTCTGATTATATTGATTCATGGCTTTGTTCAGGACATCATAAGATTCCTTCAAACTGTTCAAGTTGTAAATCAGTGTACTGTTTTGCTTCTTTATAACTTCACAGTTGTCACACTTCACTGGAATCTTTTTAGCATCAACTTCTTCACCAACTTTGAACTTTGGAACCTCCTTCACCTTTTTCTTTATCACTGGAACATTCTCATCATCACTGCTCACTGGTGTTTTGATCTTTTTCTTTTTCTTTTTATCTTTTTCATCTTCACTGTCACTCTCAGCCATCATCTTCAAATGATCTGCCATTTTCTTTGCCCAATATTCACGATCATCATCACTATCTTCTTCAACTCGGGCTACTAAAGCTGTGTGAGCTATAGCTTGATCAGGAACAAAATTATCCCATGTGAAATTTTCCCAGCTAAACCCTTCAGGTAACTTTTCGTCATCTTGATCTATTATCAAGTCACTACCATCAATTCTCTTTGAAGAATCTTGGTTAACCACACAAGCTCTCTTTCCAGAGTCTTCAATCACATTCCTTCCATGTGCAGTTTGTGCTTGATGTTGATGTTGTTGAGATGGTTGCTGAGCAACTTGATGGTAGATGGCTTTTCGGTAGTAATCATTGTTGTTGTTAAAAGGATTCTGAGCTCCACTTGCTTCGCGATTGGTACACTCCCTCTTGAAGTGACCCTTCTCCCTGCAACGAAAACAAGTGACTTTAGATTTGTCAAAACCTAAAGTAGAAACACCAGCCTCACGAAGATCACCTCTTCCAGTGATTTGCTTGAATTTCTCAGCTCTTCTCAACACGCTGGCCAAGCACCATTTTATATCCATCAGTTCCATCTCTTCATCATCGATTTGGTCGTAATCTTCCTTTGTCAGCATTGGATTCCCGATTCGACCTGCAACAAAACTACCATAAGATTCAAGAACAGTTCCCAATAAAGACATATGGCTTTTTGCTAACTCTTCAGAATATTCCTGATCATTTTCAATGTTCAATACAATGTTGCATTGAAGCTTCTTGCCATTTCTTGTTGTTGAAACGTTCGGATCAAAAGATGGAAATGATGAGAAACTTGTGTTGCTGCTTGATCCTTTAGAAGAACTTTCAGATGGACTCTTTGCACTGAATGCTGTTTGAAATTTTGGTGACAAGTTGGTGGATTTATCACTAACACCACCTTTGTAGTAAAGACCGATGTCTTGTTCACCATCGAAATCTTTCATTCTCAAAGCCTTTCTCTGTTCCATCTCCTAAGCTTCAATCTTCTCAATGAACTTGCTGAGTGTCAGACTGCTAAAACCTTTCTTGTTTCTGAGCATCATGAGATAGGTGCCCCAAATCTCGTATGGCAAAGCATCAGCAAGCTTCTCGATCAACTCTTCATTGTCTTTCTCAATACTCAATCTCTTCATGTTTGCTAGCAGATTGCAGTATCTTTCAATAATCTGCCTTGTGCTTTCATTCTTCAACCCACGAAACAAATCGAACTGTTTCTTCAAAAGCGATTTCTTGTTCTTAACCATCTCTTGACTTCCATGAAACTTCGATCTTAATGCTTTCCAAATCGAGTAGGAAGTTCCATTATGTTGTAATAACACTAAGATGTCTTCTTTCACAGCTTGTTGCAATAAACTTAACATCATTTTTTCATCTTTATATTTCTTTCTAGCATCAGCACTTAGATCTTTAATTGGAACCACCTCTTCATCATCATTCATCGGTCGAATGTATTTTGTCTCGACACATTCCCACGCATCAAGATAGTTAGCTTGCACCCAATTCTCGAAACGACCTTCCCAACCCTTATATTCTTCGATGTTCATTAGTTTGGGCGGTTTTTGCATTGTTCCCGTTTCATTTTCCAACATCGTGTTCTGTGCAAGAGAAATCGGAGTAACCGGAGTAGCGAACGCGTTGTAAAATTCCTCGTCCATGATTCGGTTTTTCAAATGAACTGTATCACCTTGTAAGAATACTTGTATTCACCTTGTGAAAAATACCTGGAAACACAAAAACAAATGATCAGTTTAAACGACCTGAATATGTGAAATGTGTATGACGATTGAATTGATCTTGGATTCATGTCGAAGACTCGCGGACTGACTAAATTCCAAATCGTGCAAACTGAGTGAATGGGCTGATAAAAATTGATTCAATTGGGCCGAACTCGACTTTATGTATCTGACACAAATCCAAGTCACATGGGCCGGCGAAATGGACCTGACAACTGAAACTCTCTTATATCAATACATGGGTCGCACTATTGACTTTAAAAAAATTGCCGACAAGGCTTCTCATGCAAAAAAACTCCTTAACCAGAAAATCTTGGGCTGCTCAACATCAGTTCAAACAATCTCACTGGGCCACAATTTTAATGCAACAAATGAATTCAGAGTTCACACATGCAACCGACACACTATATATATATATATATTTTTTTTAAACGAATCCGATTGGGTCGTCCATTTCAATTAACCGACAACACCAAAGTTTATCCAAATATGATTGGTTCGAATAGTTGACTGACACTTATTTCAATCACATGCAATTGCTAAACATGAGCCTACAACTAAGATACCAATTGATTGCTAATTGATTTGGAGCGGAATCACAACAACAATTTGGAGCGAAATCAAAACTGAAATTTCGAGCGGAATCTCAGATTAATTTGGAGCGGAATCAACTGATATCTCAAGCTGAATCACGATTATGAGCGGAATCAACCGGAAATGTAGTTTGGAGCGAAATTAGCACAAAACTTTGGAGCGGAATTAGCACAAAAAGTAGTTTAGAGCGGAATCAACCGGGAACTTTGGAGCGGAATCAAGATTTGGAGCGGAATCATGACCAAATTTTCAAGCTGAATCACTGTGACGTCATCATACTCTCGATCGTTTTCGAGCGGAAACACGATTTTGTCAAGTTTTAGTTCGATTTTAAAGCTGAAACTTTCACGGTTTAGTTAAAACATGTTTACGCACATACTGTGAAAATTTGAACTGATTTTGACCGTAAAAAGTTTTGATTTACGAAAAAGAATGGTGTAGAAACAGAAATCGCAGCTGAATTGTAGAGAACTCTTCTTCCTGAGCTCTGATACCACTTGTAGGATCGATTTGGGACCCGAATGAGTCGATCAGAAGAGCTTTACTCAGTTTGAACGGCGGAAACAGACAAACCGAGGTCAATTTAGCAACAATACACTTTAAACTGTTGTTTCTATTGATTGAATGACGTTTACAAGCACGAGAAATACCGGCAGCACTTCGGTACAATATTCTGATTCCCCACCAAATGACATGATGACTCTCCTATTTATAGTGTTTCTGATTCCCCACGAAAGTGCTATTTTCTGATTCCCCACGAAATGACAATTTTCTGATTCCCCACGAAATTACAATTTTCTAATTCCCCATGAAAATGTCATGTCTATTTCGTGGGAAATCAACATTTCGTTCCCTAATCTAAACAATTCTATACAAGACTCGATACAAGACGAAGACGACAGACGGATGCACCAACAAACTTCTGCCCAACTGAGAGGTGATCGGCATTTGCGTCCGTACAATGCCTCAAACGGAGCTGCTTAGATGCTGGTGTGGTAGCTGTTGTTATATGAAAACTCCACTAACGGGAGATGCTTTTCCCAGCCATTACCAAAGTCGATTACGCATGCCCTAAGCATGTCTTCAAGGGTCTGGATGGTGCGTTCAGATTGCCCATCCGTCTGTTGGTGATAAGCGGTGCTCATATCTAAACGTGAGCCAAAAGACTTATGCATGGCTTGCCACAGTTCGGAGGTAAAACGCGCGTCACGATCAGAAATGATGGAGGTTTGTACTTCGTGCCTCGATACTACTTATTTTAGGTAGATGTCTGCTAAAGTAGAAAACTTATCCGTTTCCTTGATTGCCAGAAAATGTGCAGACTTAGTCAGTCGATCCACGATCACCCAAATGGTATCGTTTCCGCGTTGAGATCTAGGTAGACCGGTAACAAAATCCATGGAAATTTGCTCTCATTTCCATTTCGGGATCTCTGGTTGTTGAAGTAGGCCTGATGGTTTCTGATATTCGGTTTTGACTCTCGCACAAGTCAAACATTTGCTGACGTAGGTTGCTATGTGGGCTTTCATGCCAGGCCACCAATACGTAGTCTTGACGTCGTGGTACATTTTATCCGAACCAGGATGTACCGAATAACGAGACTTGTGCGCCTCATCCATCACAAGCTAACGTAAGTTTCCATAAAGTGGAACCCAAATACGCCCTGTTACATAGTAGGCGCCGTCTTCCTTTTGTTCTAGCCGTTGCCTCGATCCTCGTAGGGACTCAGCCCTGATGTTTTCTGCTTTCAATGCTTCAACCTGAGCATCGCGAATCTGAGTGGGAAGGTTAGATTGGATGGTAAGCTGTAAAGCACGTACACGCTTAGGTATAGTATCCTTTCGGCTGAGGGCGTCAAGTACTTTAATTAACATTAATAGATTCAGCACATTCATCAAGTACTTTAATTAACATTAATAGATTGTACGGTTACATGTAAATTTGAGGGTTGTCACATTACATACGTTACTTATTCTAAATCACATCAAACACACTACGCAATACTTTAACGCTAACCATTACCGCATGTTATATGTGACTTAATGAATGCTTGTTTGTTATGTTTACACAAGGAATGCTGTCTACCTGCCTCAGCAACGATAGTACTATAGTTTGGACTCAGCACCTGTTCACTCAGGGGTTGTTAAGGACAATTTGTTACATGGCTCACAGTGGTGAGTGTGTATTACGAATTGCCTTGGGCAGTCAACCCGCAGTCATTGGTATCGATATGTTCATGTCGATAACTAACGTGCTTCATTTTACACTGTGTACGCGCTGGTTATGCGTAACGATTTTGAACTCTATTATATCTATCAAACTTGTATGCTTACCTTTACACTGTGTGTATTGACTTTTACTTTAACGTATGTGACAGGTGCTTAAGATGTTTAATTGCTTGGAGTGTTGTGAAATCAAGGCTAGGAAAGAGTCTAGAAACAAAGATAATTTATTTTTATTTGAATCTGTGTTGTCGAAACAGAATTATTTGACTTGATGTTGCCTGTAATAACTATGTTACTTTTTATGTCATGGTATGGGACTTGATGCTTAAAATAAGTGGTAATTGTAGTTGTTATGGAAACTTCTGGACAATCTGTTTCGCTCAGTGCCGCGCCCCGATGTTTCCGCCATCAGTTGGGGTGTGACAAGGAATCCATTGATAAAGCGTTGTAGAAAACTTTTCATGAACTAAATGGTAAAATGGTGGAAGTCAAACGCGCAGTTCTGAAAGAATCATCCCCCGGTACTAACAGGAGTCAGATAAGTGGATCTAGTTATGGTTTAAGTAGAGCTAATTGTTTCCTTAACTATGGTTTAGGTCAGGGGGTATAACAGTCCCGGTTATGGTGCACGAATGGATGGTAGATTTAGCCCGGTTTGAGAAAACGATTTGATTCTCCGGGAATGTTTTTCAGATCTGGTGCTTCTGATCATCATGTCATTCGGTGTTTATGTGCTCAATGCACAATGGTTAAGGTACGCAAGTTCCAGCAAAGCGTTACTTGAAGACGCTGGGAATGAAAGGATGCACCTCATGACAATGGTGGAGCTCGTGAAACCAAATGCTATGAACTCCTTCTGGTTCTACCCGTCTAGGGTGTTTTCTTTAATGCTTTCTTTATTATATACATATTATCCTCCAAACTATAGGTATCGAATTGAGTCTCTTTACGTTCTTATGTTTAGTTGTTTACATCTGATTGTAAGTTTTGTTTCGGTTATTAGTTTTTTTGTCGCACGTTGCGCTATGGAATTTCCGAATCTTTTTAAACTATGTAGTTGGAATGCCGAACCAGAGAAGGTGGCTGATGGACCGACCGGTAAGAAATGACAGGGGCAACAACGACTTCTGCAATTTTGGTCGGCTTGATGATGGTTGTGGTTGTCGGCACACGGAGGTCGTAATACACATGGTTCAGGATTGAAGGAAAGAAAATACGAGTGTGGGTCAACAATGTAGCAAATGATTAAACAAATGATTTGAGGGGTTTCAAATCAGTAAACGAGTTTTAAGACTAATCAAGTAGCCCGAATAATTATTCATTGATGGTTGTTGATTGCTCATAATTACACACCGATGGTTTTAAGACTAATCAGGCAGATCCGACGGTTGGCAAGATATGGGGGAGTGAAGCGTATAAGCGGACTGATATATGAGGAGACGCGTGGTATTCTCAAGATCTTTCTTGAAAATGTAATTCGTGATGCGGTTACCTACACAGAGCATGCTCGTAGGAAAATTGTTACTGCTATGGATGTTGTTTATGCGTTGAAGCGACAGGGTCGTACTCTGTACGGTTTTGGTGGTTAGTGTCAGGGACGTTGGATATGGAGTGTTTGGTTATTGTTTTGTTATGTATGATAGTTAATGAAATGAAAAGTTAGATTTGGTTTCATGATATTCCCAATGTTGGTGCATACGTCTGTCGACTTCGTCTTGTATCAAGTCTTGTATGTGTATAGATAGATCAGGGCACGTTATACGAGGAAACTGTCAAAAATAGGTTAGAAGGTAATTTCGCACAAAATAACAGAGTGTAATTTCGCACGAAATTAACTAGTGATTTCACACGAAATCAACTGGTAATTTCACACGAAATAGGCATTTCGTGTGAAAGTAATTTCGTGTGAACTTGTTCATGCGAAATAGGCCAGCCTATAAATAGGTGCCTTGTGATTTCGTTTGAAGAAGTTCCAACGAATCCGATTCCAGAGCCGAAGTGCTGCTGAAGTGTCAACGTGCTGTAAATCTTTGTCAAATCAATCAAAAAGACAGTTAAAGTGAATATCTAGCTGAATCAAACTCGATACGTCTGTTTCCGCCTTTCGTATTGAGTAGAACGCCTCTGAACGACTCGTTTCAGTCGGTAAAATGATCCTACATGTGGTATCAGAGCTCAGGAGGAGGAGTTCTATCGATTTCAGCTTGATTTCATCGAATTTTCTGACTTCTACACCTTCTTTTCAAAATTGAACAAGTTTAACGGATAAAATGGATTGAATTTCACATATTATAAGCGAAATTGTGTTTTAACAAAGCCTTGAGAAAATTGGACCTAAAATCGAGCAATAACCTGATCAATTTGACAAAAGTTTGGCCGACATGATGACATCAGCAATATTTCGTATGGAATAGCCTCTTGATTTCGCACGAAATTACATTTTGTGATTAATTTCGTTTGAAATTGCTGTTGATTTCGCATGAAATCAGATTTCGTTTGATATATTTCATACGAAATTACTATTTCGTTCCAAAGAGGCTGTTTTCGTTTGAATCCAAGTTAATTTCGCACGAAATCATATTTCGTTTGGTTTGTTCGAACGAAATCACTATTTCGTTTGAAAATTCTGATTTCGTTTGAGTTGGCATTTCGTTTAAAGCTGTATTGCAGGTCATTTCGCTTGAGGAGGTTATTTCGTTTGAGGTCATTTCGTTTGAACTTTGGTATTTCGCTTGAGGGAATTCGTTTGAAAGTGTTTGATTTCGTTTAAAAGTCTGACTTAGTGAGAATTGTTACCGAATCATGGAAGAAGAATTCTATAACGCGTTTGCTACAGCTCCGACTACTCCAGCTGCCATTGCTCAAAGCATGAACATGGAAAACGAAACTGGAACTTTACAAAAAACCCCCGAAACTCATTGGAATTGAGGAGTATTATGGTTGGAAAGACCATTTCAAAAACTGGGTTCAAGCTAATCATTTGAGGTCTTGGGAATGTATCGAAAAGAAATATGTTAAACCTCGTACTGATTTGGGAGTTATTAAAACTATTTCTGAACTGAATGATAAAGAACGAGACATGTACAAAGCAGAAAAGATGATGATCAGTCTGTTACAGCAAGCTATAAATGAAGACATCTTCATATTGCTTCAGCACGACAATACTTCATGATCGATCTGGGATGCGCTTCGAATTAAGTTTGAGGGAAGTGAAAAGATTATCAGGAGCAAGAAAGCATTGCTAAAGAAAGAGTTTGATTTGTTTTCAAGTTTGCCGGGTGAATCATCAAAGAAGCTGATTGAAAGATATTGCCACTTAGTGCGATCTATGTCTTTGTTAGAAATTGTCAAAGATCAAGAAGAATGGGTCGATAAGTTAGCTGATGCATTACCTCAAAAAGAGTGGGGTACATACTTGATAATTTTAAAGAATACTAGAGAATATGACAAGTTGACTATTTCCCAGTTCATTGAAAAGATTGAGGGTCAAGATCTGGAACAGCAAAAGATTGCAAGAATGAACAGTCCGAGTGGTCAACAATATGCTAAAATGTATTACAAAGGAAGTGTTCAAGAGATTGAAACTAGTCCGAAAGTCCAAACTGCTTTCAGTGCTGAAAACTCATCTGAATCTGTTCATCAAAATTCAAACAGCAGCAGTGGATTTTCTTCGTACCCAAATGTGAATCCAAAGAGTTCAACTTCAAGTCATAAGTTTCAAAGTTCAAACAACAGTAATGGTCAAGTGTTAAATTGCAACATTGTGTTGCATCTTCAGAATGGTCAAAATTTCTCTGAAGAGGTCGCCAAAAATCACATGTCATTACTTGCTACTGTGTTGGAATCATATGAAGGATTGGTTGCTGGAAGGATCGGAAATCCTATGCTGACGAAAGAGGATTACGATCAGATAGATGCAGAAGAGATGGAGCTTATGGACATTAAATGGTGTTTAGCTAGTGTTTTGAGGAGAGCTGAAAAGTTTAAGATGATTACAGGAAGAGATGATTTTAGGGATGCAAATGTTTCTACTTTGGGTTTTGATAAATCTAAAGTTACTTGTTTTCGATGCAGGGAGAAAGGTCATTTCAAGAGGGAATGTACCAATCGAGAAGCAAGTGGAGCAAAGAATCCGTTTGGTGGCAATGATTACTATCGGAAAGCCATTTATCAACAAGTTGCTCATCAACCGTATCAACAAAAAGAACCACAAACTGCACATGCTAAAATGATTGAAGAAGCAAATAAGAAAGCTTATTTTGGTATAATCGATCAAGATGATGAAAAAGTGGCAGAAGGTTTCAGTTGGGACAAATACATTCCACCTGATTCCAAAGTGGTAGCTCTCACTGCTCAAATCATTCAAGAGCCAGTTTTTGATCAATCATCATCTGATGACAGTGATGATGAAGAGGAGACACAAATAAATATTGGAAAATCTATGTTATCTCCTGAAAGTTTTCAATTTTATTTTGTAGATAGATTGGAGAAGCTGAAGGAAAGACAAGCAGCAAAAGAACAGAGGAAGATGAAATGTGAAAGCATTGCTCAAAAAGAGAAATCTGAACAAAGTGAAGAAGTTATAATTGCTGAGAAGATAGTTGAATCAGAAAAAGTGGTTGAAGTTGAGAAAGTTGTTGATGTTGAAAAAATAGTAGAAATTGAAAAAATCGTTGAGGTGATTAAACCGTGTTTAGAGTGTTCAGAATCTTGCAAACAATGTGAAGAAAAAGATGAAAAATTGAGTGAGCAAGATAAAATGAAAGAGAAATTATTGTTTGATCTCAACTACGTAAAAGAATCATATGATGTGTTGAACAGAACAGTAACTGGTTTGCAAAAGACAAATTATAAAAGAGAAGTGCGTTGACAATGATGAATGTTGTAATGATGTCAAAGCAGAAAGCTATCAATTATTACATTGAAGAAAGTGAAAAGTGAAAGCAAGAGTTGGAGACAGAAAAGATAGAGAATGAAAGAATCAGACGGTTGTTACAGAGTTATTCTAGTTCTGATTATTTGATTGACAGAATTTATCCAACTGTTGCAGGTCTTGAAGCTTTTCAAGATGAGAAGCCAAAATAGAAGGATACTGGTAAGAAACAAAGTGCAAATTATAACAAGTGTCCGCCTCCGATCTGGGAAGGTTATTCTCCCAGAAAACCAAATGAGGAGCGAGTCAAAAAGGCTGTCAATATAAAGTTAAAGTCTGAAACAACTGATGATTTACCAGAAAACATTGACGTCACATTCACATCGTCTGACACTGATCATGAGTCTGAGTTAATAAAAAAGGTGGTCGATCAGGTGTTGGATAAAGATGAGGAGTCGGAGTCAAAGTCTGAGTCTGAAAGTTCGAGATCATCAGTTGACAGTCCAAAGTCGTCGGTTAAACGGGTTTACAATAAAGAATTTATGTTATCAAAATCTAATTTGAATGACGAACCAATCAAAGTGGCATATACTTTGAATGATTCAGACAAATTATATTCTGATGAGGAATTTCCAATAAGAGGTGTTAAAACTGAATTGATTAAAAAGGTTTACAAACTAACAGAAATTAATATTTCTGAAATAAAAGATGTAAATCTTTCTGGAAAACCTAAACCTTACACCTCAAGAGTTCAACAAAGATTAAACAAGAAAATGGGTTACAGTTCTTGTTCAGGTTATCAAAAGAAACCAAACCATAACGGTAATTACAAAAAGAAGGGATTGGGTTTTATTCCACTGAAAAATCATAAAAATGAGAAAACTTATAAACCAAAAACTGTATTTGTTTCAGGAGCAAGTTCGCAGGAAGAAGAAAAGAGCTCATTTTGGAAGCAATCAAACAAAGAGTTCTTTGCAGAAAAACAAAAGTTTGAGAAGAATGGAGCTTATCAGAGAAAGGAGACAAGAACATGTTACCGATGTCAAAAAGTTGGTCACATTGCCTGGAATTGTCCAAAAGCAACCAACACAAAACAGGGAGTTTCTTCTAAACTCAAAGAAAAAGTTGTTGATAAAACCGAAACACCAACTGAAAAATTCAACATATGAAGTTGGTGAATGTTCGAAGAAAGGATTTTACAAAAGAAGAGTTAATCTTGACAACCAAATGAGGGTTGTTAAGAAATCTGAGGTGAAATCTGGCGATGAATCTGATTCCACAAAATCAGAGGAGCCACAAGTTGAGGTAAAAGATGAAAATTCAGTTCCGCCGATGGATGATGTTAATTTTCCACCATTGAGGACTGAAAATTTTAAACAAAAGGTTGGAAAAGTTGAAATCTCGAATCAATTCTATTCTGAGAAGAAAGAATTTGATGTTGATAAAGCGTTCAATGGAAAAGTAAAACATATTTTTGGGAAAATGGTCGAGGGAAAGGCCAAAGGGGTGAAAGAATTTTATGAAGAAAAAAGAAATGTTGAAACCCCAAATGAGACTGAAAAGGAAACATCCAAGTATGGTCAGGCTTGGATGTCTGTGTTTCATATGTAAAAATCCTGACTTGCCGAAGCTTCCAGGTTGGTAAGTGTGGAGCAGGTATCGGCATCTTTCTTGTGAAATATCATCGAAGTAGTTGTTGGGTAATGGTGTATTGATATTTTGAAATTTAAAGGATTAATCAAGGACATTAAGTTGTACTTGATTTATCTTTCCTACAAGTAGTAGTGTTGTTAGAACCGAAAATTGTTAAATTTTTTTAAAATGATAGAAGAAAACAGTGTGATGAGATCCCCTAACCTACAAATGGTTTGTATAAATCAACAAAACTTATTTTCCGGAAAAACCATTTTGATTAAAACAAACTTAAGTGTTTTGAAATCATAATGGGAAAATAGTTTGTTGTAAGGGGGAGTTCTAATTGTTAAGCCAAGTGGATGGCGAATTGAAGCAATTCACAACAGTTGTCAGTTTATGTGTACAGTTTGTTTTCAAATTTCCTTTAAATGATTTTGAATTTTAGGGGGAGTAAGAATTTCAGAAAATCCAAAAACATTAGAAAATTTGAAAAATCAAAAAACATGATAAAATCAAAAATGAGTTTTGTTGTGAAAAAGAGGAAATGATAGTACATCAGTGGACTATCACAGCACGCTAAAGAATTGGAAAGTCAAATGTGATAAACGGTCTCACTGATGATATGCCAGTAGGTTTTTGCACATTTAGTAGATTGTGTTCGAGATATAAACCTAAATTTCAAACTTACTTATCTCGTGGGGAACATCTCTCGGATATATGGGTAACCCCCGAAATCTTGTTTGAAAGGTCCCTCTTTCTGAGATACTAGGTCTTAATGCTTAGTGATATATGGGGTATTATCCCGGGACTTCTGATTTTGCGGAAGCAATGGCCTAGTCCCCGTATAATACTTTTCGCTTGCTTGAAATATAGCGTCGCCCTCAGCATAAAAAATGATGAAACATTGCAAAATGCTAATCATGTGCTGTTGAAGAAAAGATTCTCTAAAGGGAACACACCTAAAGTCGAAGCCATCATCTCTCTGATTTTGCGGAAGCAATAGCCTGAGCTCTCATGGCCCTCGCATTTAACCCTTTACAGATATCATCTAGGTATACTCACATGTAAGACTGAATATTGGGATCTGGATACAGGAGTATATTCTGAGGTGGGACACGCATATAAGTTTAAGTCTCTAAAACATTAATCTCGTATCTCGAAACAGTTGAACTTTGTGTGAAAATTTAAGTGGATCTGTATACTGACAATCTAAGTAAATCGTTTAGAACTTAAAATGTTTAAAGCTTAACGGTGTTGGTGATTTGTCTCAAAAACTGATATGATCCTCTTACACAAATTCACAAAAATAATGTCTGTAAATATTTCTTTACTGCTTTTTTGATAAAACAAAAATTCAAAAAGATTTTTAGTGTGTTTTAGCATAAATTTTGAAAAATCCAAAAAGATTTTCGACAACTGATGTTGAAGAGCTGATTTTCAAAACTCCAAATGCTAAACATGATGAACATTTCGTGAGGAGGAGTCTGTTTATAGTGAATAAAAATAAATGTTTGGCCTACAAGTGGTTCATCAGATATTAACATTGTGAAATCATTTATTGATTGATTAATACCTGCAAGTGATATATAAATTTGTCAAATTTTAAATTTGTGAAATTTATTGTGAGGTAGAGATGTGTGCAGGATAGCCAGGTTCCTGATTCTGAGCAAAATGTGAGCTAGGTTATGATCTTGGTATTGCTAATGCTGATGAACTTAAGAAATCAAGAGATCTGATCAAGAGAAGATGGAGTCAGATTGAGATCCTGGTAGAAAGAAGAAGAGAGAAGACTGAGGATGTTTTACACTGTCAGATACTTCAGGAAGAGTAAAAGACTGATAAAGACTGAAGACGTTGAAGACTCAACACTGAAGACTCGTCAACATCCGAGGGGGAGTCTGTTGGTGCATACGTCTGTCGACTTCGTCTTGTATCGAGTCTTGTATGTGTGTAGATAGATCAGGGCACGTTATACGAGGAAACTGTCAAAAATAGGTTAGAAGGTAATTTCGCACGAAATAACAGAGTGTAATTTCGCACGAAATTAACTAGTGATTTCACACGAAAGCAACTGGTAATTTCGCACGAAATAGGCATTTCGTGTGAAAGTAATTTCGTGTGAACTTGTTCATGCGAAATAGGCCAGCCTATAAATAGGTGCCTTGTGATTTCGTTTGAAGAAGTTCCAACGAATCCGATTCCAGAGCCGAAGTGCTGCTGAAGTGTCAACGTGCTGTAAATCTTTGTCAAATCAATCAAAAAGACAGTTAAAGTGAATATCTAGCTGAATCGAACTCGATACGTCTGTTTTCTCCTTTCGTATTGAGTAGAACGCCTCTGAACGACTCGTTTCGGTCGGTAAAACGATCCTACACCCAATTTATATTTTGATTAATACTGAGCCTTTTTAGCATGAATTTGAGGTTCTGGAAATGAATTTCATTGTGGCATTTGTCGAACATATGCAGTTGAAGCACAAGTTAAAGAACACACGTCTAACGAAACGTCTCTAAAACTTGAGCTAGAAAATCTCAAGGCGGAGATTGAAGAGAAGACTTCATTAAAGATCAGTCTAAATAATCTTGAAGAAAATCTAGCAGAAGCCCGAAATACCATTGTTGAACAGGTCAGTAGCTGTTTATACGCAATAACTATTTATATGACATTGCCATCACAATAATACAAGTAATCTTGTGTAAATTGTTTGTTGATATTTATGAAACAGAAAGAGATACTTTCACAAAAGAAGTTAGAGCTAAAGGCTGCATTGGAGGACCTTGAAGCAAAGAAGGAATCACTTTCGCATTTGGAGAAACAAGTTAAAGATCTTACGGAAAATGCTAAGGTCAAAGAACAGATAACACTTTACATCTGAACTCGCATCATATATGATATAATGACACTAGCAGAGGGTTTTTGCACGATGTAATCATGACGTCTTTGGATACACGTGAATCAAATGCTAAGAAGAAAGTGGCTGATAAGAAGAGGAAGAGTTTGGAGGTTTGACCGGCGATTGCAGGAGCGGTGATTTTGGGTGTAGCCGCATACTTCCGCCATCAAAAGTCTGGAGTGGTCTACATACTGTCTTTAACATTGTTTTATAAAGATATGTAACTAAACGCAAACAATTTAACTGATATATTATAATCTGTTTTTTAGTATTTGATTTCGATCATTATTAAACCTACCCGTGTGTTCACACGGGTCTTACTACTAGGTCACATGAAAGATCTAACCCCTTATTTTTTACTCTGCATTACATTAAAAATTATTGTCTTTTTCTCTCTATTTTTCAATTTGTTGAGTAAATTTCTATTTTGGCCTATGTGGTTTAGTCAGTTTAATCATTTCAGTTCAAAAAGGAATCTTTTGACATACCAGACTCTGAGATTGAATTTTATAATGGTTTTGACCCCTAACACTAACCACGTTATTTTTTTCTAGTTAAGTCAAAGGGTATTATTGTTCTTTTATAGCTTAGGAGTTGTTTATGTAAGGTATAAAGTTCTATTAATATTTTTATTTATGTAATTATTTAATTTTTTTATTTCTTTATTTCACGATTATTATTTAACAAAATACGTTTTAAATATACAAATAAATACATGTTTCTTTAACAATTTGTTTTTTTTATAAATATCATTTTAAAAAAAATTGTTTTTAACCTTTATAAAATTGTTCCTTTTCAAACTATTTGTTTTTAATATCGTTCTTTTTAAGTACTCATTTTTTTTATAAATTGAACAGTTCATTTTTTACCATCCTTTTTAAAACCATATGTTTTTTAAACTTTTTTTAAACAATTCATTTTTTAAAATTGTTTATTTTCAAAATTGTTTATTTTTAAAATCGTTTATTTTTAAAGCGTTTCTTTTAGAACCGGTTTTGTAAAGCGTTACTTTTATTTTTAAATCGTTATTTGAATCGTTTATCCTTTTTTAAAATCCTCCATAATGTTTTTTAAACAATTCATTTATTTTTCTTTTTAAATCGTTATTTTTAAATTGTTTGTTTGTTCGAATTATGTTCATTTCTTAAACCTTTTGTCTACTAAAATCATTCATTTTTTAAAACCTTATATTTTTATCATAATTTTTAATACCATTTGTTTTTTTTATAAATGTTGTTTTTTTTAATCTTCGAACAAACGTTCATTTGTTTAAAATTGTTCATCTTTTTATAAATGTTCTTTAATAATCGTTTTTTTTTTACTTTGTATTCTGTAATTTATTTATTGCCGATAGCAAAAATAAACTTAAAAAAACGAACATTTTTAAATCAAAGGAATATAAAAATGAACAATTTTAAACAAACGAACAATTTTTTCGAAGATCTGAAAATGGCGTTTATAAAAATAAAGCAAGACGTACTAAAAATATGTTAAAAATATAAGGTTTTAAAAAGCGAATGGTTTTAGTAAATAAAATGTTTAAAAATTAACGACTTTCGAACAAACGAACGGTCCAAAAAATGAAAGATTTTAAAAAAGATAATCGATTCAAATATCGCTTAAAAATAAAAGGAACGTTTTACAAAGAACAATTTTAAAAGAAACGCTTTAAAAAAGCGGTTTTAAAAATGAACGACTTTAAAAATTGAAAATAAAAAAAAGGTTTTAAAAAGGTTTAAAAAATAAACGACAATTCAAACAAACAAACAAACAACCCAAAAATGGAGGATTTTAAAAAGGATAAATGATTTAAATAGCGCTTTAAAAATAAAAGTAACGCTTTACAAAAACGGTTCTAAAAGAAACGCTTTAAAAATAAACGGTTTTAAAAATGAACGACTTTAAAGAATGAATCATTTAAAAAAAGTTTTAAAAACATATGGTTTTAAAAAGAATGACAAAAAATTAACTGGTCTATTTATAAAAAAATGAGGACTTAAATAAGAACGATATTAAAAACAAACAGTTTAATAAAACGATTTTAAAAACGATAAACGGTTTTAAAAAGGTTAAAAACTTTTTTTTTAAATGACACTCATAAAAAACAAATTGTTAAAGAAATACGTATTTATTTGTATATTTAAAACCTATTCTGTTAAATAATAATCGTGAAATATAGAAATAAAAAAAATAAATAATTACACAAATAAAAATATTAAAAGAACTTTACAACTTACATAAACAGCCCCTAAGCTATAAAAGGACCATTACTATTAGGCTTAAGTAGAAAAAAAAAGTAACATGGTTAGTGTTAGGGGCCAAAACCGTTATAAAATGCAATCTCAGAGTCTGATATGTTAAAAGATTCTTTTTTTTGACTGAAAGAGTTAAACTGATTAAATCATATGGGCCAAAACAGTAATTTACTCTATCTTTATCATTACATTTTATCTCTGTTCCACTCACATCCACTTTCAAAATATATTAAAAAATTATAAAGGATGAACAATGTTCCCTCAAATTTTCAGATGAACAGCAACATTTTCTCTCCCATCTACTCACAACCATTTTCATAAAATAAAAACCTCCTTCACATACTTTGAGGAAAGGGATGCGAATGCTCTAACCCTATACTTGTTTCAACTCGGTCGAACTCGACCTGAAACATGATCTCAACCGAGTAAAATCCGATCCTTTCTCTAGTAAAAACTCGGTTTCAATCCAACGATTTTGTAAATTAGTGGTTTGATAATGGTTGACAACCTAACCGAATTAGTTTGAGCCCAAAACCCGATTTTTGCAATTTGAATTCAATATTACATTAAAAATCACAATAAGTTCTTAGTATGTCAAAATCACAATAAATTCAATATCATGTCAAACGAATATAACATATTACAAAGTGCATAAATAATCAAGTTACACGATTGAGATCAAAACACCCCAAAACCCTAAAAGTCCCATCAAGACTAAATTTGATCCTGCATAAATAGACTTAACTCCACTAGGTACAATGGTTGAAGGATTATTGTTCTTGGATCCACCACTGTCTGTCTCGGGTACACTGCTAAGAGGTGCCTCCGCTGTATCCGATTGGTTTCTTTCCACTATCACATCGAGCTTCATTCCTGAATAGCAGTACAACCTATTACCACAAAAGAAATATCTTTCTCCGGGACTCGTAAGAGGAATAGACGTGTTCCCATCACTAAAACAGTTTATGACGTTCGTCGTGTTGCATGTGCGAAAACTCTCTTGGCCTACCTCACAAACACTATCTGTGGACGCGTACTGAAAAACTGCACAAAAGAAAATAAATTATTCATAACATCAAACGATTAAACACTAAAACTACAGAAAGAATAAAATCATAGAAAGAAATAGTTACCTAAGACATCACCGACGACGAACTTCTTCCCTTGCTCCCACGTATCCAAATTCGTGCTAATGTCCCAACCCGAGTTGTCCCCGACTACATAAGTGTTAGCATCAGATGTTATTGCGAACCCAAAGGTTATGATAGCAAGAACCACAAATACAAGTTGCTTTCTCATGTTTATGCTTCAATATGACCTACAAGATTAATTCTTGTGTTGTATATATAGTTAAGGTTTGTTGCTTCTCTTATTTATAAAATCTAGATGACCTAACCAACCACTATGTAACAAATGATATGTCCCTATTAAAAATATTTGTATTTTGGAGCGTTTTGATTGATTCAAGATCGAACGGTGGATTTTAGATTATGGTGTTGTACGGTGCAACTGGTTAAAGCGACAGTCAACTTATATGTGGGTTGATTAAGAAAATAGTGAAGTTGAGGTTTGGTGGTCTAAAGCAAGAAAATGTTGTTGCATGGCAGTTGAACATCTTTATTTTTCTTTTTCGGGTTATAAGGTTTAGCTTTAAAAGTAGAAATTGGGTTCAAAATGTCAAAAAATCGATTTTTCAAAAACTATATTTGATGTAACAATTTTTGTGAAGAAATTAAAAGGGAAATTTGATATCGTAAGGACCATATAAAAAATGGCATCATTAGATTTATTTTATTTTAATTAATTAATATCCTTATTTTTTAAAAAGTGTCAAAATATTATTTCTACCCTTAAAATTAGAAATGTATTCAATGATAATTAAGGAGATTGAGCCTTTGGAGTTTTTTTAGCCTTTTCCACATGAACAACCCAACAGTTTGGAATATCTTAAAAACTAAAGTTTGTAAGGTATTGTTTGGACCAATCAATAGTTGTCACTTCGTATTTGGGTTATAGGGTCACAAGTTCTTACGAGGTTTATGATTTGATTGAAACATTGGAATTGGAATTGATGATTGTCACAATGTTTGTTTGAAATCATTTTGATAGTTTAATGTCAACATAGCCATCACTGAGTATTTGAGGGTCTCGTGGGATTAGCAGGGTAAGGTTTGCTATTCAGAATGGGGTAGCGGCGCAACTTGTTGCTCGTCTATCTGCCATTAGTCTGAAATCGTCTCTGTTTTAACATATTAATTGAAAAAACTTCCCTTATGGGAATTGAACCAATTTACATTTCCTATCCAACATTACAATTTTCTTGATAAAAATCTTGTCTTTTGTGAGATTAGAAAAATGGAACCGTGAGAATGCAATCGCCGGTCGGTTTTTGGCCTTCCATCTTTGTTGCCAATGTCAAAAACGATATTGATACCTATTTGGTTGGTGGGTTTAAAATTTTAAGATTTCAATTGGGCTACATGTTGTTAGTTGAGTTAAACAAAAAACAGGTTTAAATGGGCCGAGATTAAATATATTAATGGTTAAAAAATCATATTGGGTTGTTAAAAAATTATGTTAATTAGGTTTTAAATTTCATAGGCTTTTGTTAAAAAAAAAATTATGTATAAAATTTACATAAAAAATTAATAATTTTGGGCCCTCGAGGAAACTGGGCCTAGGCAATCGCCTACTTTTTCCTTAGCGTCGGCCATGAATGTCATTGGTATTAATCATCTTCATATTAACTAGTTTAATACCCGTCCGGTGGACGGGTTACGTTAATTTAATATATACTAACCATATGAATGAACCTATTATTGGACTAATACTATTATTATTCATTATCTGTAACCTCAATGTCCCAAGATTCAACTCCAAATACTTCTTCAATCATGCTACCAGTGGGCAAGAAATCTGCTTTACTTCTTGGAAATGAAAAGTAATCAACATCCCAAACCTTGGAATCGTCAAATATAAACCCCGTATCATTGTCATGATCAAAAACAGGATTCTTAATACTAAACCCGGGTGGTTTTTGAATCTCATCCAGACATGAATCATCATCTTCTTCAGACGAATCGGTTACCTGCAACTCATCATCGTCACTGTCGGCATTTATTGGATCAAATCTGTTCTGTTCAGCCCTTCTTTGCAGCACGAACACGTTGAAGTAATAACTAACGATTTCTTGATTAGTTCGTGAAGGGAACGTTTCTTCAAGTTTTTCCCAGAAATTTTTCCCTAACGATACTGGATTTGAGTACACAATCTCATGAAATAAATGTTCGTCTTCTTCGGTCCATTCGCAGGCAACGGCATCTCCCATGGAGTCAAATCCAAGGGCTGAGAATCGTTCATGACCGATGTTTACTCTTAGATTCTCTCTTGCTTCGCTTATAAGTTGTTTGACACATCTAAGAGAACCACGGTCTTCACAAAAACAGTCATTTCTTCCTTTCCCAACTGCAAAATCGGTGCTTACAGTTGAATATGATTCGGGCATTGGGATGACACAGGACCCCAAAAACTTGTCATCGTTATTTGTGTCGTATCCGCAACATTCTGGAATATGGGCTTCATCGAGTAACGATTGTCTTCAACATTTGTGAACCCACGTAGATACTTCTCAACTTCATCCCATTCACCAGCTTGAACTTGTTCCTCAAAATATTTCATATTGAAGTAAAAAGTTGATTCTTGTTCCAACCTACACACGTTTAATTTACATAAGTGCCATATGCATATCAATTGATCAACTGGATTTTCAAGATACATGTGGAAATGAGGCAAGAACCACTGGCTGAACAAAAGTTACAAGCAATCCATGGGGATTAAAGACGCATGCAACCTAAAAAAAAGTATATTATAAAGAAAATACACTCACTTGTGTACAATATTGCAGGATTAGGAAAACTAATTCCCGACTTAAGGATGACATGGCTACCGTTGCGGCTACCCCCAACCACTCCAGCACTAATGTTAGTTATAACCGACACAACTTGTAAATAATAAATCAGTTCCAAAAAACAACACCCTGTAATCTACAATTTGTGAGATCAGTATCTTCAGTTGAATATCATTGGTGCAGCTTATCACAATTGCTCCCAAATTTCAAGAGCAAAACACTTTTTGTTTACAGTATTCTACAACAAAGAGATATTGAGTCAAAAACTGCAAACCAAATCAGCAGATGAATACAAAAGCTGAATCATACAAGTTAGTTCCCCTGATTTCTTAATTTCTCAAATTCTTCACTACAATAACAATTTATATTTCAATACCAAAATAAGCCTCATTGAGCTCAAATTGAAGTAATATCCTAAAGTGTAATATCCATACTCATCCATATCATTCATAATTCCAAATAATAATAATAATAATAATAAAAATAATGTAATCACGAAACAGAAAAAGAACAAATTTATCAAAAACTTACTCATGAGCCACAAAATTTCAAAATTAACTTCATACAGATCATAAACAACACACATTTGAATCCAAAACCACATCGAAACAGAACAAATTCATCAAAAACTTACTCACGAAGCCGCAAAACTTCGAAATTAGGGTTTGTAACTTTGTTCGGAACACCAGCAACTTCCTCACTCTTTCTGCAAGCACCGCATCGAAACAGAACAAATTCAGCAAACGATCGGATGGTAGAAATAAACGGTTATAAACCCGACCTAATCTTATAATCAAAGATCAACCTATAAATATGAAACTATACCATCACCGAGCTAATTTACCTTGTAAGCGATGTATGAACAAAACCTAAATATAGCAGGCCGTCGAAATTAAACAACCTGCATAAAGAAAATGATGCATATTTAGCAATGCTAACCCTAAATTTTCCAATTTGGGTGTAACCCAAATGAATGCTTCTTTGGCTTTTAATCAAATCATTTTCAGATCCTATCAAAAAACATCGTAAAAGCAAATTCACTATACGTAAGGCTCAAAAAAAAGATTGCTCTTACCAAAGCATGAATCCCGAATCATCAATAACTTGAACAAATAATCAAATTCTGATCCCGAAGATGATTCCAAAATACTAACAATATTGGTTTTTAATATGTTCTCCTTCAATGTCACACCCCGACCGCGTAAAACAACAAATCGCGGCGGAATCGTCGGGGAGTGTTGTAACATAATCATTGTTTCAAAACACACGGAAATTTGAAGTTTCGTTTTATTAAACATTAAATATTTACATCGTCTGGAAATCTAAATAAACAAGTTAAACATAGCCTATCATTGTTATTAAGTCACTAAGGCCTCGTCCAGTCCTATGTGAGCATGCATCCTAGCAATCAACATCATTCAACAACACCTGAAACATATGTGAAAACAAAGTCAGCAAAGAAATGCTGGCGAGTACATAGGTTTTTGAGAGTGTCGGATTCATGGCTAGTTTACATGTTGCAATACTTAATTAAAAGCCTTGTTTTGAAAAGTGTATAGTATAGCAACATAATTAACCAACTCAAATCAAGCGGGTTATAATTTATAAAACCTCGTAGCCATGATTCTTAACCCAAAACATTTATTTAATTAAATCAAATTGTAAAACATCTCGTAAAAACTCGTTAATAAATCTCGTTAATAAAATTCGTTAATAAAACTCGTATGGTTTATATCATTTCGAAAACCTCGTTTGTGTGACATCGTTTCAAAATCGTTTACCCGAGTGAACTAAATAACGCCACGGTATGAAATACGATGAAAACACTTATATATAAGAAGTACCAGCGGCGTATCCACCATGCTTTCATCACATTACACCCGTCCCGTTATCTAAACACTAACCAAAAACCAATCGTTTACCCAAATCGTTTAACTCATTGAAAATCGCTTCAGTCGTTTAAATCATTCTCGTTTTAATTGTGAACTACTTTTGATTGTCTCGGCTAATAACATCCAAACCTTTGCAACTCGCCTATCACTTCTCGCATTAATAAACCACCAAATGGTAAATTAACAATCACAGATTCAGTCGTTACCCACCTAACCCACACATAACCATGGGTGCAGTCTGATAACGGGATTTGTCAGATCCTATGGTACCATAACCTAATACTGGTCGGTTCGGCCAAAACTAATGAATGTTATTCGTTATGTAAATACAACCAACAAGTTTGTTTACTTTATCAAAATCGTTATTAATTTTGTATAAACCATATCATTTATTTTTGAAACCATCGTTAAAACCTCGAAAACATTTAGCCCATATGAATCACCCCAAAACAATTGAAAACAGTAAAATAGGGGAACTATGTACTCACCTGAGAATGCTTAGAGGTCTTGAACAACAACCAAGCAAAGCTAGAGGGAGCACGGAATCAATCGGCAACCTAATAACTATATAAATAAACCGGACCTAAGTCGGAAGATCGGATAGGATGAGGTTTTGTAAACCAAATGAGTATTGGAACTCATATGACAGGGTTTAACAAAGTCTACATTCTAAATCGAAACCTAACCTAAGTGCTTTCGACCCATTGCGACCCATTAAGGTAGCTTACGCTACTTTAACGTGTCGTTCGCGCAAAAGCACGTTCGAGACGTCTAACTAGTCCTATGACAAGTATTATATGCCTAAACATGATTAAATATGTTGCATAATCAATTAAGTGACAAAAGTTTGTGTTACATATGCTCAATTACCAATTGTGCATGAAAAGGGCATTTTGGTCATTTACCTAAGGCATATAAATTACCTATCATACAACTAATTAAACCTAAGTGACCATAAGGTATAACCTCGGATGGTTATTCCCTATGCAACTATGGTCACTAAACATGTTTGGTCGGATCCTAATGATCGACCAAACGGGTCGTGTTCGAAAGTCTAAGCGGGTGTTTAGTCCGCTTGACTTACGACTCTACACAATCACTAATCTAAAAAGTGACGAGTTAAACATGTTAAAACATGTTTAACGAATTTAGAAAACAGATTCGGTATCAAAACAAACGGTTTTGATACCCAAAAGTAGTTTGGTTACAAAATACGCGGGAATGCGCATTTTGGCCGAAACTACGACTCGTCACTGAGCCTAGATAACGTGGTAATCAGTAGGTATAGTCACTAGGGACTATAACCATCGTGATTACGCTCACGTTATGAAGTTCAAACGAACTTCGCATTGACCATAAACTGGTCAATGCATAAAGTCAAACGCAGTTTGACTTTTAAGCTAAAAATGAAAGAAAAGAACGAAGGAATACTTACAAAAGGTCCAAGCAAGCAAATCTTGATCCAAGTAGCTTAGGTATGAAGCAAAGGCTTCAACTTAGAGCATCCTAGATCAGATTTGAGTGAGAATGAAGTGAAGTGGGTGTTGCTATTTATAGAGAATCTGTTCTTACGGTTTGTAGGTTTGTACCGGAACCAACCTCTGTTGTCTTTAAAAGTTATTGAGATTGCAAACAGTTACCAAGTATACAATTTGAAATCGAAGAAAATTAAATCTTTTTAACCATAACTAGTGGCAATTCTGACCCAAAGTCTTTGATATGGGTTACTTTAGGTTATTTATCAGATATTATGGGTTGGTTTGGGTAAAGTAATTTAAGTCAAAGGGTCAAAATAGGTTAATTAAAAAAAACAAAAAAGTATCTACAAGTTGAGAATTCTGAAGGGACGGGTTCACTAGGGTTGAGAATTTTGAACAGGTTCTCTAGGGTTAGTGAAGACAACTCTCTCGATTTCTTCATTAATTCATCACTCAAAAGTAAAAGATCCTTAACAACCCCCGTGTGAATGAGTGCTGAGTCCAAACTATAGTACTATCGTTGCTAAGGCAGGTAGACAGCATTCCATGTGTAAACATAACAAACAAGCATTCATAAGCCACGTATAACATGCATTAATGGTTAGCGTTAAAATAGCTTGAGTAGTGTGATAATTGCAGTTTGAATATTCGTAACGTATGTAACACCCAAAAGTGCTAAAAGCAAAAGGAGTTCGAGTATACTCACAGCGATTATGGATTGAAGGGAGCGCTTTTCAGCGAGTACGGTTAGCCTGAATAGATTTGATAACGTAACGATAAGTGATGCGTAAAACGATATAGAGTGAGAGCGGGTAGGATAGCTGATCGTGCGGATTAGTTATCCGTGCGAGTAAGTTATCCGTGCGAGTGAGTTATCCGTGCGGATGGTAATCCGTCTGGATTGGTCACTCGTGCGGATGGTTTATCCGTGCGGACATGTAATCCGTGCGGATAACTATTCGAGTGGATTGTTTCTTCCTAAGGATATGTTTGTGTATGATGGCTTGTGCTTTGAAGTTTTCGTTGTAGCATTTAGAAAACATTTAAGTATCTCTGTCTTTCAAGCCGGTCGAGCGGACAACAATCCGTCCGGATGGTAATCTGTGCGGACACGTTTCTAAGGCTGAGTTACTTGATGAAATTGGTGGAATCCGTCCGGATGGTAATCCGTGCGGACAGTGGTAATCCGTCCGGATAGTTTGTTCGTACGGACAAAGACAATCCGTCCGGACAGTCTGTCCGTGCGGACAACTTGCCCGTGCGGATGAATGTTGTTTGAATTTGTTTAAGGTCTTAATATCTCATGATCCGAAGAGTAATCCATTCAGAGGTCGTCCGTCCGGATTATTCATTCGTCGATACTCAAACCTCGTTTTGAATGTGGGTCCCAAGAGTAGCTCGTCCGGGTGACAACCCATCCAGATCGTCTGTCCGTGCGGATAACGTGTTCGTGCTGACAACTTGCCCGTGCGGACAGCCTCTCGTTTTGGTTGTTCCATTCGTCTACTCTTGGTTTCTGTTGTCGTTTTATCGAGACGTTCTGAATACGTGGCAACCACTTGGAATTGTATTCTTACTCGCATGACTAAGCCGGCTAGGAACCACCTTAACTCGGGGCCTGTCGGCGACTCAGAATGGTCATTCCGGTTTAACCCGAAATCAGGTGTCTTGTGAGTAGAATCCAGATCTAGGGCTAGTGCATCACTAATATTGTGTGGAAGACTAGAACTGATCCGATTCGTACCGTTTTTGAGGGTAAAAGAAGGAAAAAACTTGAGTTTATTTCTTTCAACTCTTTTATCCCTAGAAAAGTTTAGATTTAGGTGAAGTTGTTGTGAAATCTTGTGGAAATCGTTCAGATCTGAGTTATTCTTGGTGGAATGAGGTCACACTTGAAGTTCATGAGAACTTCATGATGACGTCACCCGAGAATACCTCAAATCTTGATGGTTTCACGGTTAAAAGTTGGGGTTTGAAAGGTAGAAAGGTGTAGATGTGTGTATAGATCAAGAATGTACAAGATTTAGAGCAAGATCTTACCTGGATTGAGAGAAATCGGAGAAAAGGTGAAGAATGCGTGCAGGTCGGACGTCACTTGCCAAAAGTGGAAAGTTTGGAGAGTGACCCGGGTATTTATAGGATGCTAAAAGGGGAAATGATGGTCCGTGCGGATTGCAGGTCACCCGGATTGTTTATCCGTGCGGATTGGTCATCCGTGCGGATTGGCAGTTCGTGCAGATTGGCAATCCGTGCGGATGGACCTTCCATCCGGACGTCGACTGAATGGTGCGTTCGGTGCGATGACGCTTCGGTTTCGATTGCGAGCGATTCGATAGGGTTTCCTAGTCAAATTACTTTTAGTCCCAACTACTTTGTATATAACATGGTTCGATTCGGAATTCGGGTTCGGGTTGTTTACATTCGAGTTAAACTTCGAGTTCGATTGAGTTCGCTTGATTACCACAACAAAACATAAATAAACATGCACAGGTAACACGTAAGGCACACACACACGTATAAATGACAAGTAAAATACATAGCTCGAGTTGCGATTCGATGTCGATTCGATTAGCATGGCTTGATTATTAGTTGATTAACTTTATCGCATTGTTACTTCCTATAGTTCACAGTCGCGAGTCGATTGAAATACAATTAACACGATTCGATTATTGCAATGAACGACACTTACTCCACATAATATAAATAAAATAAAAACATTTCTACGAGTCAAGTCGCGCGAAATCGGTCGTTGACTTTGACCTTGACTTTGACTTTCACTTATGAAAACACGGGGTGTTACAGCCTCCCCTTGTTTAGGGAATTTCGTCCCGAAATTAAGCTGAAAGTCGTAACAAAGCCGTGTATCACATGTGAGCACTTTTCGATTGGACCGATTTTGACTTGCGTAACGTGCGGAATCCGTACACGAACGTGACCATTGTAGGATCGGTTTTGACACCGTACGATTGCACAACGATCGTTCGACGTGCGGAATCTGTGATCGCGCGTGGATTGTGTAGGTCCCGGTTTTGACTCCGTTTCGATTGCGAACCAACCGTGTGACGTGCGGAATCCGTACATGATCGAGACCGAACACACAAGAACGTATTAATACGTGATTCTTATTGATTTGCTTGAAATTGTACAAAACACTAGAATCACAAAGCCATTTTCTCTCTAACGCTTCCCTAATTAAACATCTGTGGATACTTTGTCTTCATGTCGCTTTCGAGTTCCCAAGTGAACTCTGCGCTGCGTTTGTCTTCCCATCGGACTTTCACAATAGGAATGCGTGAGCGCCTGAGCTGCTTGGTTTGGCGATCCTTGATTTCGACAGGCTTCTCCATGAAGTGTAATGTTTCTTTCACTTGTAGATCGTCTAGAGAGACATGTAAATCGTGGTCGGCGATGCACTTTCGGAGGTTTGACACGTGAAAAGTCGGGTGGACATTGCTAAGTTCCTCCGGTAATTCGAGTCTGTAGGCGACTTTTCCGATTCTTTCCAGAATCTTAAAAGGTCCGACATATCGAGGCGCGAGTTTTCCCTTCTTGCCGAATCGGACTACACCCTTCCAAGGCGATACCTTTAGGAGTACGTAGTCACCAACGCCAAATTCACGGGGCTTGTGCTTTTTATCGGCGTAAACTTTCTGTCGATCCCGAGCTTTCACCAGGTTGTCTCGAATTTAGAAAATTTTGTCTGTCGTTTCTTGTAGCAGCTCCGGACCGGTTAGTTGCGAGTGACCTATCTCGTGCCACACAATAGGCGATCGACATCTTCTTCCGTACAATGCCTCGAAAGGTGCCATCTGAATGCTAGCCTGGTAGCTGTTGTTATACGAGAATTCGACTAACGGCAGGTGTTTATCCCAATTAACACCGAAGTCCAAAACACACGAACGGAGTATGTCTTCAAGAGTACGAATCGTTCTTTCAGTCTGACCGTCGGTTTGTGGGTGGAAAGCGGTACTTAGATTAAGCGTTGTACCGAGTGCCGTTTGGAACGTTTCCCACAATCGTGAAGTAAACCGAGCATCACGATCAGAGATGATGTCACGAGGCGTCCCATGTCTACAAATGATCTCGTTGGTGTAGATTCGGGCTAATCGTTCCACCTTGTAGTCTTCTCGTATTGGCAGAAAGTGAGCTGATTTAGTCAAACGGTCAACAACAACCCAAATGCTGTCGTGACCTGATGACGTGGTTGGAAGCTTGGTTACGAAATCCATAGCTATACTCTCCCACTTCCACATGGGAATTGGTGGTTGTTCGAGTAAGCCAGAGGGTCTTTGATGTTCAGCCTTGATTCTAGCACAGGTTAGGCATTTTCCGACGTAGAGAGCGATATCCCGTTTCATACCCGGCCACCAGTACCTATAGCGAAGATCCTGGTACATTTTGTCAGCACCGGGATGGATAGAGTATCGGGATTTGTGGGCTTCGTCCATGATAACCTGTCGCAAATTGGTTCTCTTGGGAATCCAAATTCGGTCTAAGAAGTGGAATATCCCATTTGATTTGCTCACAAGCTGGGCCCCATCGTGGTAGATTCGTTCCTTCTTCAAAGTGCGTTCGTTGAAACACGCATGCTGGGCGTCGCGGATGAGAGTTTCGAGGTTGTGCTGGGCTTGAACATTACGAGTGCTAAGCAGATAGCTCCGTCTGCTAAGTGCGTCGGCAACAACATTTGCTTTGCCTGGGTGATAACGAATCTCACAGTCGTAATCGTTGAGAAGTTCTACCCATCGGCGTTGACGCATATTTAGTTCCCTCTGATTAAAGATGTGTTGTAGGCTCCTATGATCGGTGAAGATCGTACACTTAGTACCATATAGGTAGTGTCTCCAAATCTTTAATGCAAAAACAACCGCGCCTAGCTCGAGATCATGGGTTGTATAGTTCTTCTCGTGGATTTTGAGCTGTCGAGATGCGTAAGCTATGACCTTGTCTCGTTGCATGAGGACACAACCAAGACCAAGGTTGGAAGCATCACAGTAGACAATAAAATCATCGTTTCCGTCTGGCAATGTGAGAACGGGAGCATTAGAAAGCATGTGTTTGAGGGTTCGAAAGGCAGACTCTTGTTTGGTTCCCCAGACAAAAGCCTGATCCTTATGTGTGAGAGAGGTAAGTGGTACAGCAATCTTCGAGAATCCTTCGATAAATCGTCGATAATAGCCCGCCAGCCCGAGAAAGGAGCGGACTTCAGACGGGTTCTTAGGCGTAACCCAGCTCTTAACAGCTTCAATCTTCGCAGGATCGACGTGGATACCCTGACTATTTACAATGTGACCCAGAAACTGAACCTCCCCCAACCAAAATTCGCACTTGGAGAATTTGGCGTAGAGTTGGTTCCCCTGGAGTAACTCGAGAACCAAAGGTAAATGTTGCGCGTGTTCGGCCCTCGACTTGGAATAGATCAAGACATCGTCGATGAACACGATGACGAAATGGTCGAGATATGGTTTACACACGCGATTCATCAGATCCATAAAAACTGCTGGTGCGTTTGTTAGGCCAAAAGGCATGACAACGAATTCGTAATGGCCGTATCGAGTACGAAATGCGGTTTTGGGTATATCCTCCTCTTGAATGCGTAGCTGGTGGTAACCTGAGTGTAGATCGATCTTCGAGAAACACGTAGCGCCTTGTAGCTGATAAAACAAATCGTCGATTCGAGGCAAAGGATAGCGGTTCTTGATAGTCAACTTATTCAATTCCCGGTAGTTGATGCACATCCGGAACGTCCCATCCTTCTTTTTGACGAAAAGGACCGGTGCGCCCCAAGGAGAGGTGCTCGGGCGAATGAAGCCTTTTTCAAGTAATTCCTGGAGTTGGGTTGAAAGTTCGCGCATTTCGGACGGCGCGAGTCGATAAGGAGCTTTGGCAATAGGATTAGCTCCTGGAATGAGGTCAATACGAAAGTCGATATCACGACTTGGCGGTAGTCCGAGAAGCTCCTCTGGAAAAACATTAGGAAATTCTCAAACCACAGGTACGTCTTTCACTTCCTTCTTCTCTTTCTTTTCCTTTTCCGCTGCTACAACGTTAGCCAGGAAAGCCCTGTATTCCTTGCGGAGATACTTGCTAGCTTGGAGGCATGACATAAGTTTGAGACCCTTCGAAGTAGTATCACCATAAACGCACAATGAATCACCGCTTGCGAGCGAAAAACGAATCATCTTATCGAAGCACACAACTTCGGCATGGTTTTCTCGAAGAAAGTCCATGCCTACTATGACGTCGAAGCTTCTGAGTTGCATCGGAATAAGGTTGATTGGGAAGATGTGATTGTTGAGCTCGAGAGTACAATCACGGATAACAGAATTAACAGCGACAGTTCTTCCGGTAGCGACTTCAACATCGAATGCAGAGGAGAGTCGGGAACGTTTACGAATAAGGAGTTTCTCAAATTCGAGCGACACAAAGCAATTATCGGCTCCGGTATCAAACAAACATGAAGCATAAATACCATTCACAAGGAACGTACCATTGACCACGTTGTTGTCGGCCTGGGCTTGACGCACGTTGAGATTGAAAGTTCTGGCGCGTGCGGCCTGCTGTTGTTGCTGCTGTGGTTGCTGCTGTTGCGGTTCTTGTTTCACTACCCTGTTCGGGCACATGTTGGCGAAATGATTCGGGTCGCCACATGAGAAGCAGGCTCTGGCTTTGACTGCGGGTGCCGGAGGAGCTTGTTGACCCTGCGGGGCAGTGAGTAGAGCTTGATTGGCAGGAGTTTGACGAATACGGCAGTTGGCAGTAAAGTGGCCGTATACGTTGCAGTGAGCACAAAAGCGGCATTGAATAGCTGTCGGGTGATGATAGGTGCAAGTAGGGCAGAGCGGGTGCGGCCCAGTATATGCACGTTTCGCAGGCGGTGCATTGGCCACAGGTGCCGCTACTTGACGTTGTTGGGCAGGTACAGCTTGGATCGGTGCAGCAGTAATCGCACAGTTCTTGTTGGTGGAGTTGTTCTTTCTCTTGTTCTTTCTCTTGTTGCTTGATGAGGTGGGTTCAACAGTCGGTGCGGTAGCGGTAGCTTGATGCAGATTCTTGGAGGTCTTATCCCATACCCCAGCCTTAACCCTTTTGTCATTGATTTCAGCGGCTAGCAGATAGGTTTCCTCGAACGTGGTAGTCTTAGCCGCTTGCACGAAATCAGCAACGCAGTCGGGCAAGGCTCGGATGTACTTCTTGATGGTCATATCGGGAGTCTTGACCTGGTCGGGACAGATAATGCTGAGCTGTTTGAAGCGAGCAGTGAGACCAGCATTGTCTCCATCCTTCTGATGTATGTGCCAAAATTCATCTTCAAGCTTTTGACGTTCGTGGGGAGGGCAGAATTCCTCTAGCATGACTTCCTTGAGCTCATCCCACGACAGACCGTAGGCTGCATCATTCCCTCGCTTGTTCCTCTCGGCCGTCCACCAGTCTAGAGCACGAGACTGAAAGACGCCGGTAGCGTTCAGAGTTCGAAGGTCGTCAGGGCAACCACTTTGTCGCAGAGTAACCTCGATAGAGTCAAACCAGTGGAATAGTGCAGTATGACCTCCTTCGTCTGTGAATTCTTTCGGCCCACATGACTTGAATTGCTTGAAACTGAAAGGTCTTGTGACTGCTTTAGGACCTTCAGTCCTTGATTCCTCGGATGATTTGCTGGCGTTCTCGTAGACATCACTCACGGCCTTAGCTACACTTTTCGCGATGATGGAAGCAAGGCGTTTGTCCCTCTTTTCCTGACGAGAGAGTGCATGACGGGATCCAGAAGACATTGTCTGCAATAGACATCGCCATGGAACTCAACACATTGTATTCGAATCTCACCTCACACGTCTACTACTTACTAAAGCTCAGTAACACGTATATTCACGTAACAGCGTAACACACAGTGCATAGTCACATAAGCATGTAGAGCACATAATCACATAATTCCTAAGCATACCGAGCACAGAAGCAAGGAAAAACACATATGTTTTTAGTCACTAGAGGCATTCAGAAAACAGAAACCTAGTATTTAGAGTTTGCGAGTGTTCGAACGTAGTGTAGTGCGAGCGATTTGTTAATGATGTGTTGTGTGTTGTGTGGGTAGCGAAAGCAAAAGGCATTAGATCGAAACCAGTAGTATCTCAAAACGCTAACAAATAAGCATAAAACACATCATTCACATAAAATCGACGAATCGTCAGAGTCAATAGTCTTGGCTCAAAGCTTGAAACACATAAAATCAAGAAAGAGAGTGTCCGCGGCTATTAGACTTCGACTAACCAAAGTGGTTCGACTATTCACAAGGACCCTGTTTTGCACAATTTGCCTTCAGGACTATGCCTTTGCCTCGATTCTTGGGCATTGGCGCAATTCCCTTTGGTCGTATTGGTGACTTCAGGTCGTTGGAGTCCGTCGAGACCTTGGCGAGAGTTTTGTATAGAAGCAGGACAAGTCGTCAAGGTTAGGGTTCCACCCCTATCTTACAACTTCGTCCTTGTTTTTAATAAAATTGAGGAGATTATTCATCAAAATATGGATTTCACTCCTAATTTGGCATAATTCTCCCCGTTTGTAGTTGAAATACAAGTTGATTAAGCGACTTTAGCCGAGAGTTTGCAGTTTTCACACCTATTCTCGGCCTCAGTGCTTGCTCATAATTAAAATTTCGAGTGCAATGATAGTGTAGAATAAGCGTAAGGAGCGAGTGATAGTAGAGAGTTTATGCATACGCGCAAGTTGGTCTGTTGGTTCTTAACTATAGTCTAGGTCTCTAAGACTTTGACCCGGACTAGGTCAAGTATTGCCTAATTCCCTATAGTTATGGCTCTGATACCAATCTGTCACACCCCAACCGATGGCGGAATCATCGGGGCATGGCACTGAGCGAAACAGATTGTCCAGAAGTTTCCATAACAACTATCATTACCATTCAATTTAAATAATACGTCCCATACCGTATATCAAATAGTTAAATAATTATTACAGACAAACATCAAGACAAGCATTCTGTTCCGACAACTCAGATTTAAACATAACTAATTTATTTGTTGGTTTCTAGGACTCCTTCCCTAGCCTCAGTTTCATCACCAGCAAGTTAGCACAGAAACAACCTAAGCACCTGTCACATACGTTAAAATAAAGTCAATACATATAATGTAAAGGTGAGCATACAAGTTTGATAATAGCATATAGAGTTCGAATTCGTTTACGCATAACCAGCACGTACACATAGTGAAATGAAGCACGTTAATTATCGACATAGATCCATCGATACCAATGACTGCGGGTTGACTGCCCGAGGCAGTTCGCAATACATGATTACCACCGTAATCCATGCAAGTAAAAGATCCTTAACAACCCCCGTGTGAACGGGTGCTGAGTCCAAACTATAGTACTATCGTTGCTAAGGCAGGTAGACAGCATTCCATGTGTAAACATAACAAACAAGCATTCATAAGCCACGTATAACATGCATTAATGGTTAGCGTTAAAATAGCTTGAGTAGTGTGATAATTGCAGTTTGAATATTCGTAACGTATGTAACACCCAAAAGTGCTAAAAGCAAAAGGGGTTCGAGTATACTCACAGCGATTATGGATTGAAGGGAGCGCTTTTCAGCGAGTACGGTTAGCCTGAATAGATTTGATAACGTAACGATAAGTGATGCGTAAAACGATATAGAGTGAGAGCGGGTAGGATAGCTGATCGTGCGGATTAGTTATCCGTGCGAGTAAGTTATCCGTGCGAGTGAGTTATTCATGCGGATGGTAATCCGTCCGGATTGGTCACTCGTGCGGATGGTTTATCCGTGCGGACATGTAATCCGTGCCGATAACTATTCGAGTGGATTGTTTCTTCCTAAGGATATGTTTGTGTATGATGGCTTGTGCTTTGAAGTTTTCGTTGTAGCATTTAGAAAACATTTAAGTATCTCTGCCTTTCAAGCCGGTCGCGCGGACAACAATCCGTCCGGATGGTAATCCGTGCGGACACGTTTCTAAGGCTGAGTTACTTGATGAAATTGGTGGAATCCGTCCGGATGGTAATTCGTGCAGACAGTGGTAATCCGTCCGGATAGTTTGTTCATACGGACAAAGACAATCCGTCCGGACAGTCTGTCCGTGCGGACAACTTGCCCGTGCGGATGAACGTTGTTTGAATTTGTTTAAGGTCTTAATATCTCATGATCCGAAGAGTAATCCATTCAGAGGTCGTCCGTCCGGATTATTCATTCATCGATACTCAAACCTCGTTTTGAATGTGGGTCCCAAGAGTAGCTCGTCCGGGTGACAACCCATCCGGATCGTCTGTCCGTGCTGATAACTTGTTCGTGCGGACAGCCTCTCGTTTTGGTTGTTCCATTCGTCTACTCTTGGTTTCTGTTGTCGTTTTATCGAGACGTTCTGATTACGTGGCAACCACTTGGAATTGTATTCTTACTCGCATGACTAAGCCGGCTAGGAACCACCCTAACTCGGGGCCTGTCGGCGACTCAGAATGGTCATTCCGGTTTAACCCGAAATCAGGTGTCTTGTGGGTAGAATCCAGATCTAGGGCTAGTGCATCACTACTATTGTGTGGAAGACTAGAACTGATCCGATTCGTACCGTTTTTTAGGGTAAAAGAAGGAGAAAACTTGAGTTTATTTCTTTCAACTCTTTTATCCCTAGAAAAGTTTAGATTTAGGTGAAGTTGTTGTGAAATCTTGTGGAAATCGTTCAGATCTGAGTTATTCTTGGTGGAATGAGGTCACACTTGAAGTTCATGAGAACTTCATGATGACGTCACCCGAGAATACCTCAAATCTTGATGGTTTCACGGTTAAAAGTTGGGGTTTGAAAGGTAGAAAGGTGTAGATGTGTGTATAGATCAAGAATGTACAAGATTTAGAGCAAGATCTTACCTGGATTGAGAGAAATCGGAGAAAAGGTGAAGAATGCGTGCAGGTCGGACGTCACTTGCCAAAAGTGGAAAGTTTGGAGAGTGACCCGGGTATTTATAGGATGCTAAAAGGGGAAAGGGTGGTCCGTGCGGATTGCAGGTCACCCGGATTGTTTATCCGTGCGGATTGGTCATCCGTGCGGATTGGCAGTTCGTGCGGATTGGCAATCCGTGCGGATGGACCTTCCGTCCGGACGTCGACTGAATGGTGCGTTCGGTGCGATGACGCTTCGGTTTCTATTGCGAGCGATTCGATAGGGTTTCCTAGTCAACTTACTTTTAGTCCCAACTACTTCGTATATAACATGGTTCGATTCGAAATTCGGGTTCGGGTTGTTTACATTCGAGATAAACTTCGAGTTCGATTGAGTTCGCTTGATTACCACAACAAAACATAAATAAACATGAACAGGTAACACGTAAGGCACACACACACGTATAAATGACAAGTAAAATACATAGCTCGAGTTGCGATTCGATGTCGATTCGATTAGCATGGCTTGATTATTAGTTGATTAACTTTATCGCATTGTTACTTCCTATAGTTCACAGTCGCGAGTCGATTGAAATACGATTAACACGATTCGATTATTGCAATGAACGACACTTACTCCACATAATATAAATAAAATAAAAACATTTCTACGAGTCAAGTCACGCGAAATCGGTCGTTGACTTTGACCTTGACTTTGACTTTCACTTATGAAAACACGGGGAGTTACAAGTTTCATCGATCAATTCAATCGAGAAAGCATCCAGATCAGCGGGGTCGTAGATCAACTGAGAATATCCGGATGTTGTCACGGAGTCCGGAACAACCAGTTGGTTGAAAAATTGCACGAAAATCTCCCAAAACAATGGAAGTGCTCATGGAGCGAGCCCGAGCCTTCGCTCGCGGAAAAAACGCATGTAACCCGGCACCGGAATCAGATCAGAAAATGTATTCTTGGAAGAAGAATGGCGGTTCCGTATTTGATAAAACTCCGTCCGGAAGTAGAGGGCGGTCTCATCCTTACAGCAGAAACGATCGACCTCAATGCGGAAGAAGTTCCGAATCTCGATTCTATAACCTATCAGACCTCTCCAAAACTCCTAGTGAGATCCTCAGTGTCGACGGAGCCAACTTTCCAGCACCTCCGAAGCTCCGAAATACGGGGGATAAGAACTCCAAAAAGTACTGTGACTATCATCATGCACGAGGCCACAACACGGATGATTGCTGGTCTCTGAAGCAGGAAATAGAAAAAGCAGACCGATCCGGCAAACTGTCACATCTGGTAAAGGAAGTAAAGGAAGGAAAATCTTCGGGGAATTCGGTAGATAATCCGAATAACCAATCAGCA
>JARYGA010060389.1:41578-104705 GCA_030545235.1 Helianthus tuberosus | reverse complement strand
TAGAAATATGTGATACCTTTCGGATCAATGGAGCATCAAATGATGCCATCCGCCTTCGTATGTTCCCTTTTTCACTAAAAGACCGAGCTAAGGCTTGGCTTAACACCCTCCCAGCTGGATCGGTAAACACCTGGGATGAACTCGCCCAAAAGTTTTTGTATAAGTATTTCCCTCCTGCTAAAACGGCTAAATTAATGACTGAAATTAATACATACTCACAAGAGGATGGGGAATCCTTATATGAAACTTGGGAAAGGTTCAAGGAGCTTCTAAGAAAGTGTCCTCACCATGGTCTAGCGGTATGGCAACAAGTATCCACTTTCTACAATGGATTGTTGCCACACACAAGACAAACACTTGATTCAAGCTCCGGGGGACTCTTAGGTAATCGTCGCCCAAATGAAATATATAACCAAATTGAGGAAATTGCTCAAACCAATTTTCAATGGCACACTCCCCGGGGTAATAAATCTATTGCCCCGGGCGCCCATAAGGTTGATGAAAGCACCTCTTTACAAGCCCAAATCGAGGCCCTCTCTTCAAAAATCAAAAGGCTAGAAATGACAAAAACGGCCTCGGTTATGGCTTGTGAAGGGTGTGGTGGGTCACATGAAAATTGGAGTTGTATGAAAGAATTAGATGAACAAACTGAAACGGTAAACTACTTGGATAATAGACCTAGGCCATCAGGTCCTCCAACGGGTACCTACAACCAAGGATGGCGTAGCCACCCAAATCTTGGTTGGAGAGATCCCGGCAATAGTAGTAACCAACAAAACCAACGAACTAATTTTCAACAACCGCAAAATTTTTCTCAACAACAAAGTGGAAGAGAAAGGCTTGAAGATACGGTATCTCGCCTCGTCTCTGACACTGAAAAGAAAAACTCGGATCGATTTCAACAATTGGAATCAAATTTTAGAAATCAACAAGCTAGCATTCAGAACGTTGAAAAACAATTAAATCAACTAGCTCAAAATTTCTCCGAGAGACCACAAGGCGCGTTACCTAGTAATACCGAAACAAACCCAAAGGCACAAGTACATCTCATCACATTAAGAAATCGAACCGTGGGTCCCGAGGATGCTCCATTGCCACCAAATGAAAGAAGCCATTCTAGCCAGCCTATAACTCCTCCTGCGCCAGAAAAGGCTTCTATACCAAATCAAGAGCCCACCAAGACTCCTCCAATTCCGTACCCCGGTAGGTTAAATCGTCAAAAGACCGATGAGCAATTCGCAAAGTTCGAAAGTTTACTAAAACAATTGCATGTTAATATTCCTTTTATGGAGGTCCTTACTCAAATGCCTAAATATGCAAAATTCATGAGGGATTTCCTCACTCACAAAAGGAAAATTGAATCATTGCAATTAGTTAACTTAGGCGAAGAATGCTCAGCTCTAGTACTCAACAAACTTCCACAAAAGAAAATCGACCCCGGGAGCTTCACAATCCCTTGTTCGATTGGGAAGTCCCCCGTCCGAAATGCTTTAGCTGATCTTGGGGCTAGCATCAACCTCATGCCCACCTCAATGTTCAAGCGACTCGGCCTAGGAACAACAAGCCCTACAAAGATGAGCATACAACTCGCCGACAGGTCCGTCAAATTCCCACATGGTGTCGCCGAAAATTTGTTAGTCAAGGTCGACAAATTCGTCTTTCCAACCGACTTTGTCATCCTAGACATGGAAGAAGACACCGAGGTCCCTCTCATCCTCGGGAGGCCATTTCTAGCCACCGCTCAAGCAGTGGTGGATATGAATGACGGAACTCTAACATTGAAGTTTGGGGATGAGGAAGTGAAATTTGAATGTGGAAAGCGAGTAGAGGAAGAAGATCCGGTCAACTACATGAAGGTCATAGACTCAAGCTTGGATGACGCTCTCCGACGGTGTAACATGGGATGCAACACATCCCACTTGGGTAACATATGACCAGGCTTTGGGTCTAGCCAAGGACCCTTATAAACGTGGCGCACCATGGAGGCATTCCACGGAACTATCTTTAGTTTAATTTAGATTAGTTTTTATGTTTTCTAGTTAGTTTAATTTTCAGGAATAAAACACACTCATGGTGGTAAAGGATGAAAAGGGGAACGAGAAAAATGATCCCATGCACAAGAACGAGGCAACCCGACAATTTTCTCCAGTTCAGAAGGTTCAACACGGGCCGTGCTCAACCAACACGGCCCCGTGTCGAACCACCTGCAGAAAAACGCCCAGTACAGGTACCTGGACACGGGCCGTGTTCACTCAACACGCCCCCGTGTCCAGCCTTCTCTGATTTCAATTTTGTTACTGGCACTTGAACACGGGGCCGTGCCCGGATAACACGGGGCCGTGTTCAGTGCCCAGTAACACAAATTTTTGCTTTTTAAACACTATTTTACACATCTAATCAACCTAAAAATTTATTTTTGGGACACATTGAGGACAATGTGTAATTTAAGTGTGGGGGGATGCTAAAACCTTGAATTTTGCAAGTCCTAAATACAAGCCTTACACAAAACTCTATTGGAACCGCTAATCACCCCGAATTTTTTCAAAAATTTCATTTTTTTTTACTTGTCTAGGTTTAACTCGGGAAATTCAAGTTCTCAAAAAGGTTATATTTTTACAAATTTACAACCAATAGCGTAGTGATAAAAAGAACCAACATAAGAAAATTATGAAAAGGCATGACAAACTTATTTAAAATTTGATTATATATACTTGATCACATAAAAACCCATTCCCACAAAAGTGAGTTTTGAGCCTTTATTGAGCACACAATTACATATCATTTGACTAAATGCTCATTTTTCGTTTCTTGTGTGAATAGCCGCTTGGTTCTTACGACTCTAGAACTTGCCATGACAATACATTCCCGGTCCTTATCAACTTAAACCCGAGTAAGTACATGATGGAGGCATTAGGACTAACCTTTTTCATTTCTACACCATTATTTTTCTTTTTCTTTTACCACCTACCCAAAAATCCCCCTAGTTAGCCCCTTTGAGCCTAAACCTTTTCGTTTCATCACCCAAACAAAAACCTTTTCACCCACCAAAACCTTTTTCATTTTTAACCCTTTATTTTAGTAACAAGTTCGGTTCTTCGTAAAAAAAAAAAAAATTGATAATGATGAAGCAAAAAGAAAATAAACAAACAAAGTAATCAAAAATAACTTTGTTTGAATAAAAGCTTCATCAAAAATAAAAAAGTTGCAAAAATACGAAAACCGACACTTGTTACGCTTTTAGCCCTTTTTCTACTAACCACTAACCCAACCACCTACCTTTAACCCTAGCCAACCCTTAACCCACAAAGTCCTCTTGATATCTACAAAGGTATAAAAGTTAAAAAGGAGGAGGATTGATTTCTTGGCAAGCCTATGGTAGGAATAAGTTCCGTGCCGCTCTCGAGTGATTCACTAAAAATACACTTTCGGCCGAGTGTGAGTGATTTCCCCGCGAGGTATGTGAACTTGTATATAAATAGAATTTTAAAAAGGCATGTTATGCCCAAATAAGTAATTTCTTTTATAAACAGTTCTAAATAAATCATTACGAATAGGAGTGTAAATAAATAAAAATAAAACCCAAAAAGATCTTGGAAATCCCGACACTCTATGACAAGACCAAAACCTTCTCTTCTACCTATTCCATTTGGGAGTGTAAGCCACATATTAAAGAGTTTTGCTTGAGGACAAGCAAAAGTTCAAGTGTGGGGGTATTTGATGTGTGTAAAATGCAACATATAAATTACATCAAATGAGGCATAAAACTAACCCCTTTTTAGTACTAATATTGGAAAAAGAGTGTTTTTGTCTTCCTTTTGTATTTTCAGGATTAAATGAGCTCAAAAACGCAAAAGAAGCAAAAAGACAGCTAAATCCAACATAAATACAAGAAAAGGAACATTAGTGGACTGCCCGAACCCTCAACGGCACCTTTCAAAGCAAAATAGAGAAAACAGAAGGCTGAACACGCCCCGTGCTCAGCCAGCACGGGGCCGTGCCCAAGAAGCAGCAGAAAAGACAAACCTATAGAAGCTTCTATTGCCCATCACGGGGCCGTGCTCAGCGGACACGGGGGCGTGTCGAAAGTACAGCAGGCGCATTTATTGTAATTGCGAATTACAATTAATGAGGAGAGAGAGTGTCAGACGGGCACGGGGCCGTGTCCAGCGGACACGGGGCCGTGTCCAGCTCTCTGTTCAGCCTATAAATAGGAGTGCTTGGATTCATTTCATCTCATCCCTTGGCACACCACCTCTCTCACACTTCATCCACCACCCACCACCATCACAACACCATCATCCACCACCATCATCCATTGTCCATCATAGAGTGTGTGGGTCGTCTCGGGATCCAAGATTGATCGTAAGAGTTCTTGACAATCAAGGCCATGTTTGCCTAAGTCTCTTACATCACTTGGTGAAGACAAAGTGTCTAGTATAATACTTTTTATTTCTAATCTTTTGCACTTTTTATTTGGTTTTGTATTAATGACTTTAATAACTAGTTACTTATGTTGAAGGTGATCTTTCCTTATCGTTTGTCCGTGGTGTCTTGGCATTATTTTACTGTCTATATAAAATAAAGGATTTTCACCATTCATATCTCCACGGTCTATATGGAGATATGTTGGCTACCTGGTAGGGGGTTAAGGGAACGGTTTGGTAAAGGTCTTGCCATTGTTCAGCGTTTAGAGGTCCTGCAATGGACCTGGGTCAAATTTAGTAGGACCTCCTTCAATACTTCACGGTATTGGATGGCGGGGGTCCAAACTCTTTGATCCCCTCATAAGTTAACTACTATTAATACTATAACCCGGCTATTTAGGACTGTATCCCTGCTGACTCAGACTACTTAGTCGAGGGTAACGTCACCGCCAAAAGCGGGGCCTACCACAATATTGCATTAATAACTTAATTCATTATCTTCCAATAATCCACCCCTTTAGGATTGTATCCCTGCTGACTCAAACTACTGGGGTGAGGGTAACGTCACCTTCAAAAGAGGGGCCTACTACAATAACTAAGATAATCTCTTAATCATGTGCAAAAGTGCGGAAATAATCAAAGGTTATACTAGATACGAGTCGGAACCAAGTGATTCATCTTGTCTATCTGTTTTTATTTTATTTTTATTTTCAGCATTTTAGTTAGTTTTATTTTTCCTAGTTTAAAACATTTTTCTAAACTTTTGTTTTGGTTAGACGTTGAGAATAAACCGGTATTAAAAGCTCTTGTGTCCTTGGACGACCTCGGTATCTTACCAACGCTATACTACACTCAACGATGGGTGCACTTGCCCATATGTGTGTTTAGTGTTAGTGAAATATCGTGTTTTATAAATTTAAAACTTGGCTAAAATAAGTGTTAAAAAGGGGCTTAAAATACACACCTAAAATAAGTAACACTTCGCACGCATCAAGTTTTTGGCGCCGCTGCCGGGGACACAAGGATTTTAAGAAAGTTAGGAATCAACGGCCTAATCATCTTTTATTTTTCTTTTTATTTTTTTTGGATTTTCTTAGTTTTTCAGCTTCTGCAGCGCTCAGCACGGGCCGTGCCCGGTCAGACACGGGCCGTGCCCAGCAATCATCACTGGCAGTTTTTATTTTCTGAGTTACAGAGAGCTGAACACGGGGCCGTGTCGGTGCAACACGGGGTCGTGTCCAACTCCCAGTAACAGGGATCCAGAAATCAATTACTGCGCCTCTGAACACGGGCCGTGTTCATTGAGCACGGGGCCGTGGTGAACATTCTGACCAGCGTTCTTTTCTGTTTTTGTTGCAGGACTTGGAACCCAGGCGCCACATTTGAACCTCCTACGTAGTGCATGAGCTCCAGTTCTAGTAGAGACATAAAAGAACCCCTAGAAGAACCCGAGCGCTTTCTCAGAAAAGGACTAAAAGCTAAAAATCAAGAGAAAGCTTCGGGGGACCCACTTCCAATGGCGGACCAACGTACCCTCATGGATTACCTACGGCCTACCGTAGGCAATCTTGGCGCCGCTATCAATGCCCCGAATGTCGAGGCCAACAACTTCGAACTTCGGCCGCATTTGATACAAATGCTCCAAAACTCCGCAACCTTCCACGGGCTTGCGGACGAGGATCCCCATCCACATATTACTAACTTCTTAGAAATATGTGATACCTTTCGGATCAATGGAGCATCAAATGATGCCATCCGCCTTCGTATGTTCCCTTTTTCACTAAAAGACCGAGCTAAGGCTTGGCTTAACACCCTCCCAGCTGGATCGGTAAACACCTGGGATGAACTCGCCCAAAAGTTTTTGTATAAGTATTTCCCTCCTGCTAAAACGGCTAAATTAATGACTGAAATTAATACATACTCACAAGAGGATGGGGAATCCTTATATGAAACTTGGGAAAGGTTCAAGGAGCTTCTAAGAAAGTGTCCTCACCATGGTCTAGCGGTATGGCAACAAGTATCCACTTTCTACAATGGATTGTTGCCACACACAAGACAAACACTTGATTCAAGCTCCGGGGGACTCTTAGGTAATCGTCGCCCAAATGAAATATATAACCAAATTGAGGAAATTGCTCAAACCAATTTTCAATGGCACACTCCCCGGGGTAATAAATCTATTGCCCCGGGCGCCCATAAGGTTGATGAAAGCACCTCTTTACAAGCCCAAATCGAGGCCCTCTCTTCAAAAATCAAAAGGCTAGAAATGACAAAAACGGCCTCGGTTATGGCTTGTGAAGGGTGTGGTGGGTCACATGAAAATTGGAGTTGTATGAAAGAATTAGATGAACAAACTGAAACGGTAAACTACTTGGATAATAGACCTAGGCCATCAGGTCCTCCAACGGGTACCTACAACCAAGGATGGCGTAGCCACCCAAATCTTGGTTGGAGAGATCCCGGCAATAGTAGTAACCAACAAAACCAACGAACTAATTTTCAACAACCGCAAAATTTTTCTCAACAACAAAGTGGAAGAGAAAGGCTTGAAGATACGGTATCTCGCCTCATCTCTGACACTGAAAAGAAAAACTCGGATCGATTTCAACAATTGGAATCAAATTTTAGAAATCAACAAGCTAGCATTCAGAACGTTGAAAAACAATTAAATCAACTAGCTCAAAATTTCTCCGAGAGACCACAAGGCGCGTTACCTAGTAATACCGAAACAAACCTAAAGGCACAAGTACATCTCATCACATTAAGAAATCGAACCGTGGGTCCCGAGGATGCTCCATTGCCACCAAATGAAAGAAGCCATTCTAGCCAGCCTATAACTCCTCCTGCGCCAGAAAAGGCTTCTATACCAAATCAAGAGCCCACCAAGACTCCTCCAATTCCGTACCCCGGTAGGTTAAATCGTCAAAAGACCGATGAGCAATTCGCAAAGTTCGAAAGTTTACTAAAACAATTGCATGTTAATATTCCTTTTATGGAGGTCCTTACTCAAATGCCTAAATATGCAAAATTCATGAGGGATTTCCTCACTCACAAAAGGAAAATTGAATCATTGCAATTAGTTAACTTAGGCGAAGAATGCTCAGCTCTAGTACTCAACAAACTTCCACAAAAGAAAATCGACCCCGGGAGCTTCACAATCCCTTGTTCGATTGGGAAGTCCCCCGTCCGAAATGCTTTAGCTGATCTTGGGGCTAGCATCAACCTCATGCCCACCTCAATGTTCAAGCGACTCGGCCTAGGAACAACAAGCCCTACAAAGATGAGCATACAACTCGCCGACAGGTCCGTCAAATTCCCACATGGTGTCGCCGAAAATTTGTTAGTCAAGGTCGACAAATTCGTCTTTCCAACCGACTTTGTCATCCTAGACATGGAAGAAGACACCGAGGTCCCTCTCATCCTCGGGAGGCCATTTCTAGCCACCGCTCAAGCAGTGGTGGATATGAATGACGGAACTCTAACATTGAAGTTTGGGGATGAGGAAGTGAAATTTGAATGTGGAAAGCGAGTAGAGGAAGAAGATCCGGTCAACTACATGAAGGTCATAGACTCAAGCTTGGATGACGCTCTCCGACGGTGTAACATGGGATGCAACACATCCCACTTGGGTAACATATGACCAGGCTTTGGGTCTAGCCAAGGACCCTTATAAACGTGGCGCACCATGGAGGCATTCCACGGAACTATCCTTAGTTTAATTTAGATTAGTTTTTATGTTTTCTAGTTAGTTTAATTTTCAGGAATAAAACACACTCATGGTGGTAAAGGATGAAAAGGGGAACGAGAAAAATGATCCCATGCACAAGAACGAGGCAACCCGACAATTTTCTCCAGTTCAGAAGGTTCAACACGGGCCGTGCTCAACCAACACGGCCCCGTGTCGAACCACCTGCAGAAAAACGCCCAGTACAGGTACCTGGACACGGGCCGTGTTCACTCAACACGCCCCCGTGTCCAGCCTTCTCTGATTTCAATTTTGTTACTGGCACTTGAACACGGGGCCGTGCCCGGATAACACGGGGCCGTGTTCAGTGCCCAGTAACACAAATTTTTGCTTTTTAAACACTATTTTACACATCTAATCAACCTAAAAATTTATTTTTGGGACACATTGAGGACAATGTGTAATTTAAGTGTGGGGGGATGCTAAAACCTTGAATTTTGCAAGTCCTAAATACAAGCCTTACACAAAACTCTATTGGAACCGCTAATCACCCCGAATTTTTTCAAAAATTTCATTTTTTTTTACTTGTCTAGGTTTAACTCGGGAAATTCAAGTTCTCAAAAAGGTTATATTTTTACAAATTTACAACCAATAGCGTAGTGATAAAAAGAACCAACATAAGAAAATTATGAAAAGGCATGACAAACTTATTTAAAATTTGATTATATATACTTGATCACATAAAAACCCATTCCCACAAAAGTGAGTTTTGAGCCTTTATTGAGCACACAATTACATATCATTTGACTAAATGCTCATTTTTCGTTTCTTGTGTGAATAGCCGCTTGGTTCTTACGACTCTAGAACTTGCCATGACAATACATTCCCGGTCCTTATCAACTTAAACCCGAGTAAGTACATGATGGAGGCATTAGGACTAACCTTTTTCATTTCTACACCATTATTTTTCTTTTTCTTTTACCACCTACCCAAAAATCCCCCTAGTTAGCCCCTTTGAGCCTAAACCTTTTCGTTTCATCACCCAAACAAAAACCTTTTCACCCACCAAAACCTTTTTCATTTTTAACCCTTTATTTTAGTAACAAGTTCGGTTATTCGTAAAAAAAAAAAATTTTTGATAATGATGAAGCAAAAAGAAAGAAAATAAACAAACAAAGTAATCAAAAATAACTTTGTTTGAATAAAAGCTTCATCAAAAATAAAAAAGTTGCAAAAATACGAAAACCGACACTTGTTACGCTTTTAGCCCTTTTTCTACTAACCACTAACCCAACCACCTACCTTTAACCCTAGCCAACCCTTAACCCACAAAGTCCTCTTGATATCTACAAAGGTATAAAAGTTAAAAAGGAGGAGGATTGATTTCTTGGCAAGCCTATGGTAGGAATAAGTTCCGTGCCGCTCTCGAGTGATTCACTAAAAATACACTTTCGGCCGAGTGTGAGTGATTTCCCCGCGAGGTATGTGAACTTGTATATAAATAGAATTTTAAAAAGGCATGTTATGCCCAAATAAGTAATTTCTTTTATAAACAGTTCTAAATAAATCATTACGAATAGGAGTGTAAATAAATAAAAATAAAACCCAAAAAGATCTTGGAAATCCCGACACTCTATGACAAGACCAAAACCTTCTCTTCTACCTATTCCATTTGGGAGTGTAAGCCACATATTAAAGAGTTTTGCTTGAGGACAAGCAAAAGTTCAAGTGTGGGGGTATTTGATGTGTGTAAAATGCAACATATAAATTACATCAAATGAGGCATAAAACTAACCCCTTTTTAGTACTAATATTGGAAAAAGAGTGTTTTTGTCTTCCTTTTGTATTTTCAGGATTAAATGAGCTCAAAAACGCAAAAGAAGCAAAAAGACAGCTAAATCCAACATAAATACAAGAAAAGGAACATTAGTGGACTGCCCGAACCCTCAACGGCACCTTTCAAAGCAAAATAGAGAAAACAGAAGGCTGAACACGCCCCGTGCTCAGCCAGCACGGGGCCGTGCCCAAGAAGCAGCAGAAAAGACAAACCTATAGAAGCTTCTATTGCCCATCACGGGGCCGTGCTCAGCGGACACGGGGGCGTGTCGAAAGTACAGCAGGCGCATTTATTGTAATTGCGAATTACAATTAATGAGGAGAGAGAGTGTCAGACGGGCACGGGGCCGTGTCCAGCGGACACGGGGCCGTGTCCAGCTCTCTGTTCAGCCTATAAATAGGAGTGCTTGGATTCATTTCATCTCATCCCTTGGCACACCACCTCTCTCACACTTCATCCACCACCCACCACCATCACAACACCATCATCCACCACCATCATCCATTGTCCATCATAGAGTGTGTGGGTCGTCTCGGGATCCAAGATTGATCGTAAGAGTTCTTGACAATCAAGGCCATGTTTGCCTAAGTCTCTTACATCACTTGGTGAAGACAAAGTGTCTAGTATAATACTTTTTATTTCTAATCTTTTGCACTTTTTATTTGGTTTTGTATTAATGACTTTAATAACTAGTTACTTATGTTGAAGGTGATCTTTCCTTATCGTTTGTCCGTGGTGTCTTGGCATTATTTTACTGTCTATATAAAATAAAGGATTTTCACCATTCATATCTCCACGGTCTATATGGAGATATGTTGGCTACCTGGTAGGGGGTTAAGGGAACGGTTTGGTAAAGGTCTTGCCATTGTTCAGCGTTTAGAGGTCCTGCAATGGACCTGGGTCAAATTTAGTAGGACCTCCTTCAATACTTCACGGTATTGGATGGCGGGGGTCCAAACTCTTTGATCCCCTCATAAGTTAACTACTATTAATACTATAACCCGGCTATTTAGGACTGTATCCCTGCTGACTCAGACTACTTAGTCGAGGGTAACGTCACCGCCAAAAGCGGGGCCTACCACAATATTGCATTAATAACTTAATTCATTATCTTCCAATAATCCACCCCTTTAGGATTGTATCCCTGCTGACTCAAACTACTGGGGTGAGGGTAACGTCACCTTCAAAAGAGGGGCCTACTACAATAACTAAGATAATCTCTTAATCATGTGCAAAAGTGCGGAAATAATCAAAGGTTATACTAGATACGAGTCGGAACCAAGTGATTCATCTTGTCTATCTGTTTTTATTTTATTTTTATTTTCAGCATTTTAGTTAGTTTTATTTTTCCTAGTTTAAAACATTTTTCTAAACTTTTGTTTTGGTTAGACGTTGAGAATAAACCGGTATTAAAAGCTCTTGTGTCCTTGGACGACCTCGGTATCTTACCAACGCTATACTACACTCAACGATGGGTGCACTTGCCCATATGTGTGTTTAGTGTTAGTGAAATATCGTGTTTTATAAATTTAAAACTTGGCTAAAATAAGTGTTAAAAAGGGCTTAAAATACACACCTAAAATAAGTAACACTTCGCACGCATCATCCGACATCCGGATTAACAAAAATTGAGACCTTTAAGCCTTCGGCTTAATATACTATTTCAAATTTTTGACCCGTTCATGTTGTTATCAAACTAAAACTAGTTTGTTGCATTCAAATTATCATGAACCTCATTTTATATCAACTTCCTATTATTCAAGGTTCAAACCACGGGTTTCTTACATATTCTTAACCCGTTTTGTTTAAATATTTATTTTGACCCGTTAAGGGTATTTAAGTACTTTTAAAGCACAATCACTTTCATTCATTTCTAGCATCGTATTCCCACATTTCTTATCAAGTAATCTTCCACCACAACTATATGTGTGGTGGATTTAATGTGGAAATCTATATGTTCCGAGTTTTACCACTCGGATTATCGTTTTACGGCAAAGACTCATATAGAGTCATTTGACCCAAGAATTTACATCTTTCACTTTGTATACTTATTCTAAGTATTTGTTTAATCATAAAACTTGTTTCTAAACAACCTTTAAATGTCGTTTGCTCAATTTAGCTTACAAGAGCGTTTTGGTCAATTTTAGTCCTTCTTTTACGACAAAGGACTTTTGAAGTACTTGTTTGACCAAAAATCCGACTTTTCACTATAATCTTGTTTAGAAACCATTATGTTTCTAAAAACACTATGATTGTAATTTAAATTATTCGGTTTACCTAAAATGTAACCAAATGTTCATTTTGACCTTGTCTGACTCTTATAGAACTTCAAGTTCTAAATGATGAGTTGAATCATTATACATACCTGATTCGGATCAATATATTGACCCGTTTTAATGCTTTCCTTAATAATCACTAAGTAATAGAAATACAAATATCCATTCGATATTTATTCCTGTAATCATACACTTGACAAAGTCATTAGTCGATATCGTCAAAGGGTGATATTTTCACCTATTGACCCGTTTGGTCTAAATGACCGGGAATCTTTATGAGATGATATTTATTACCATCTTATCTACATGACTCGCTCCGGTTTACACCGTATAATCATTTTACTTATAACTCATTTATTGATTCTTTTGACCCATTATAACTTACGCTATAAAGTGTCTTTCACAAACTAACGGTAATCGTCTACGAGTGATCGAATTGCCATTTTACCTTTATTATTTGTATTAGTTTACCTTATGAGGTAATCATTCAAAACTCGCTATTTATTAGTCATTGCACGACTAAATAATCATATTAGCTCTTTTTAACCATTAAACATGGTTTAATATCATTGTCTTTTGTTTCAAACCGCACATGTCGTGTCGGAATATCATAATTCAAACAAGACTTTATTATCATAACCTATAAAACCAATAGGTATTAAATAAATAGAGTGTAAGCTTTACTTACCTAGCATCCAGATTACGCTTTTCCTTCATTCTTGATTCGTTTGACCCGCTTCCTTCCCAAGCTTTCACCTAGCTCGTCAAGCGTCAAACTATCATTGTAATTTGTAAGATGGTTAGACTAGTCATAATCATTCACGACTATTCCATCCTACACTTCTTATGTTGAATTTATCATTCGACCATATCATTGGTCAGTTTGACTTTTTAAAGTCAACTGCCCATTAACATAAATAATTACACGAGGTAGCTCAACTACTCGTTTAATTACTTGGTCAATTATCCGGTAAGCATCATTCTTATGCTACCGTTTTTAACCACTTTTTCATGTAATCGAATTTCATCATTTTTTTCACCTCTTTAATTATTTTGAACACATAATGATATCATACATCATTCAATATGAATATATCATCGATTTTCATCTTATCATACAAAAACCATTTCATAGTAAGTATGATTATATACTCAAACATACAATTTGTTCAAGTAGTTCCTTATTACTATCATGTATGATGATTCTAAACACAATTATATCATCAATTTCATCATATGATTAAAACCCACTTATTCTAGTGTGGTAAATCATATAAACATTCAATTTATTGCATCATATGTAAAATTTTCACTTAGGGTTTTGTTCCTAAGCATTTATACATCATAATTCAGCCATAGCTTCTATAATTCATCCCTAATTCGCAGATTATGAGATTTATCAAATTTCACAACTTCACAAATCATCAAAATTTTACATACCTTATGATCCCCTAGCTTAGGTGATCATTAATTCACGTTCAATAGTTGTAACACCCGAGAAAAAAAGATACATAATAATTATACTTGAATAATATTTAAAATTATATTAATATTATTGATATTGAAGGTGGTTTTATCAGATAATGTTTATATACAATATGGATAATTACAACTTTCTTGTCGGAAATTCACGCCCCATACTTACAACTTGATTACAATTCATTTACAATTGTCAACCCGTTAAAAAAAACTGAGTTACATGATCCATATTCAACTTACACAACATATGTCCAACTTGGGTTAACCGTTAACGTCTTAACCCCAAACAAAATTCTAACCCAATATTAAACTGGGGAAATGGATTTTATCACACTAAACTAAGCAAAATTGGCCAAAGTCACTCTCAACTTTCATTTTGGCTCCTACCGCCCTCTACTTAATATTTAGGTGGTAGTGTCACCCCTTCGTTAACCAATTACTAACTTGGTTAGTCTCTTTTGCTGACGTGGCCTGTTTTTAATGACTTTGCTTGTTTTTTAATGAAATGGCAAGGTGACATGGAATTAGAGAAAAATAAAACAAAAAAAAATAATATATAAATGTACTCTCTGTCTATGTATACAAACACCCTCCCCTCTCTGTCTCTGCACATCCACCGTCATCACCCAAACCATCGCACCACCCACCATTGCACCTCCGCCGTCACCACCACACCACACACCACTGCTGCACCTCCACCATCACCATTACACTACCCACCTATAAACCCTAAATCCCATTCATCTGAATCCCAAAAATTCCACCCAACACATCGAAGATCAAACCCTATATTACATTTTCAGGCGTTTTAATCACATGTTGAGACCCCAGTTTGGGTTGTCTAGTGTGACATATGTGCCTCCACGGCCATCATAAGAATACAAAACCAATGAAATATTGTGTTTCATACTTGGGATTTGTATAAATATGTGTATCATTTGCACATATCAATTCTTGTTCGATTTCGAGCTCTAAATCGCTTTCTGGAAAGTTATACGCGAACTGATGCATAAACGTAATCAGTTTAACGCGAAAAACACTCCGGAATAGTGAAATGGTCTTAGCATACCTTAAATAACCTTTACATAACTTAGAAATAAGTTTTGGAAGGTTTGGTGTGTCGAAATCAAGTTTATCCGATCGCAGGAACTATTTGCGTCAAACTGCAAAAGTCTGCTGATTCGTATGGTATCGAACATTCCGGAACTTGACCATAAGTTAAACATACCATAAATATCCTTTACATAGCTTAGAAATAGGCTTTGAGGGGTTCGGTGTGCAAAAATAAACTTTTTGGTCAAACAGGGACTAAAAGCATCAAAAAGTGCACAAGTTTGCATTTACGCGCATATCTTACGTTCTGAATATATCCGGACATCTAAAAAATTATGTAATCATTAAAATATTTTATTTTAGTGATTGGAATGCTCAATTTCCATTCGTCGCGCAATTTGGATCGTTTTTCGCGTCCGTTCGTGTTTCGTCGTAATTAACCGAACAACGCAATCGTACGGCCAAACGAACCGACATACGAGATTTTTTTGAGCATGTTTCATGTTACCTATGCTTAAAATTCATTATTGAGCCTTGAAAATGGGTTAACGGGGTTTAAACGCATCTAAAATGGCCTAAAAGAGTTGCAGGGACCAAAACTGACAAGTTAGCAAACTTTCTGGAACTGGGCATGTGGTGGCGTCACCACTATCTGGTGGTGCTGTGGCGGCATGCCACCACCCTATCTAGGCAGAAACTCAAGTTTCAGCAAGAACATGTCCATTTTCAGCATCTAACTTGAAGTTTAGGGTCTTTTATGTAACTTTTGCAATACCGTGTGATGGTTTTGGACACCCATAGATTTGTAAAACAATGAGTAACACATGGAGGGTCCAAATTAAAGCTCAATTATTGAGGAACGATCCTAACGGTTTTGAGAAATCTATAAATACCCACAATCTTCATCACCTTCATTCACACATTTGTTCTCATTTTGCTCTAAGTTGAAGCTCTCAAGCTTCATACCTGAGTATTTTGAGTTCAAATCTCCATTGCTTGAATCCTTTGTAAGTATTCTTTCATCTTTTATGTGTTTTTAAGCTCGAAAGTCAAACAGTTTTTGACTTTCTGCTTTGACCGGTCAATGGTCAACACGAAGTTCGTTTGAACTTCGCAACGTGAGCGTAATCACGATGGTCATAGTCCTTTGTGACTATACCTACTGATTACCACGTTATTTGGGTATAGTGATGAGTCATAGTTTCGGTCAAAATACGCGTTTATGCGTATTTTGCAACCAAACTATTCTTGGGTATCAAAACCCTTTTGTTTTGATATCAAACTGTTTTCTAACTTCATTAAACATGCTTTAACATGTTTAACTCGTCACTTTTAGTTTAGTGCTTATATAGGGTCGTAAGATAAGCGGTCTAAACAACCGCTTAGACTTTCGAACCCGACCCGTTTGGTCGATCATTAGGATCCGACCAAACATATTTTGTGACCATAGTTGTATAGGGAATAACCTTCCGAGGTTATACCTTATGGTCACTTCGTTTAGTTAGTAGTATGATAGGTAATTTATATGCCTTAGGAAAATGATCAAAATGCCCTTTTTACGCATAAATTCATTTTAAGCATATGTAACCTAAATTTTTACATCTAAACTGATTAGGTAACATTATTAGACATGTTAAGGCATATAATACTTGTCATAGGACTAGTTAGCCAGTCCGAATGCGTTTACACGAACGACGCGTTAAAGTAGCGTAAGCTACCTAAACGGGTCGTAATGGGTCGTAAGCACTTAGGTTAGGTTTCGATTTAGTATGTAGGCTTTGTTAAACCATATCATATGAGTTCCAATACTCATTTGGTTTACGAAACCTCATCCTATCCGATCTTCCGATTTAGGTCCGGTTTATTAATATAGTTACTTATATTAGGTGCCGATTGATTTCTGTGATCCCTCTAGCCTTGCTTGGTTGTTATTCAAGACTTCTAAGCATTCTCATGTGAGTACATAGTTCCCCTATTTTACTGTTTTCGATTGTTTTGGGGTGATTCATATGTGTTAAATGATTTCGATGCTTTTAAACGATGGTTTCGAAAATGATTAAAATGGTTTATATTAAATTAATAACGATTTCGATAATGTGAACAAACTTGTTGGGCGTAATTACATAACGAATAACATTCATTAGTTTTGGCCGAACCGACCAGTATTAGGTTATGGTATGTCACACCCCGACTTTCCACGTGTCACCGGTGGGCCCGATGGGGGAGTATCGTGACGTGGTTGGCAACATAATAGTCAAACAACACAATATATATGAATGCACAGCGGAAGCAAAAGATAATTATTATTACATTCCGAACATAAAGTAATATCCAGTATTACAACGGAAAGTAAAGGATCCACAGGCGGATCTTTAAACATATCATTTGTTCAACAGACTTTAGACGCCTAGAACTTGCAAGATTCCTTATTAGCGCCCTGAGCTTCCAGCCAATTTCGTTCAGTACCTGTCACTTAACCTTTTTGGAAAATACGTCAGTTTTCACTGGTAAATACACTCAACTGACTCATTTTGAAAATGGTTTAAGAAAATTGATTTGGATGCACGTGGCACAAAAATATCTTTTATAATTTGATTAAAATGCACAGAGGCAAAATTAACCTTTTTAACTTGGGAAAATTATTTGTATATAATCTTGTATACAGTTTTACTTATTTGTCGTCCGTTAGGGCCGGTTTGTAGGGCCGGATTAGATTAACTGACACGCCACAGGTATAATGCCCACAGGCTATCATCCTCTAAGTGGATTACCAGTTCCAGTATAATGCCCACAAGGATGATACCTCGGAGTGGATTACCAGTTTTTACAAAATGCAGCTGTCAGGTGTATGCCTACACCCCGTGCTTAAGTCGTGGCCATTACTTCGAATGATGCTAAGGAAATCCGGGACATGGTCATTAACCCCCAAGGCCATACACCAAATAATACATATTAAACGGGTTGTAAGTACATCAATCACAATACGATTTAAATAACTACACACCCGACCAAGCGGTACTTTTATAGTGCCGTATCCCAAGCCCGTATAGGGAAAATAAGTTAAGAGTATTTACCTGAGCTAGCTCCTGTCTTAAATAGCAAGAATCTAATAACTCAGTCGTATTCACTTAAGTAAGCGTAGGTACCATTTACCGAAATGCTCTAGTCTGGAATGATGGTATAAATAACCAATTAGAATGCTAACGGGTCTTTAATTTAGACTAAGCTTAGACCGGTTAGTCTTAAGGGAATATACGGTTCAGACGCACGATTAAGCGAAGACCGGAATAGAATGTGGTTTAGACCCGACAAGTTTGAAGACTTGTCTTAAATGGGTATTTCATACACATTCTGGATTTTGAGATAAAACCAATAAGGTTTGACCCGTTTCGGCTAATTTATGTAACCTTGTTACATAAACCGTACCGTATGCGTAATAAGCGTGACGGGTATTTATGAGAGCTATATACAGTTTCCCTAAGTTAATTTATGCCTCAAATATGTTGTGACATCAGTAAGATGTCTTTCATTATGCCCGAAACGTATTTAAACACAAACTAGGCCCCGTAGGGGTAGTTTGGTCATTTAAAAGGTTATAAAAGTGTTTAAGTATTTACCTGAGTTACCGGTCTGATATAATCAGCAAAAATACTTATTTTGGTAAGTTATAACAGTAGGATAAAGTATATATGTGAATTTACCAATTATAACCAAACTATGCACCGTAGGGGCATTTTGGTAATTTCACATAAGCCGAAAAGCTCAAAACTGGAGTCTGAGTTAATCAACCTTTGCTTACTGTTAAAACATTCTAATTTGTCTAAAATATCAGTAGGTATCAACCCGGGTATGTTCAATATAATTTTAATACATACTATGCGTTAAAAACGCTTAATAAGGCGATTAAAAGCCGTTTACGGGTTCGATACTTAAATCTGATATTTTTATATTTCCAGAAAGCTTAAAATAATTTATTTATCATATGTGATCAGTAGCAAAAGGTTTGGAGTCATTTAGATATGTAAAACTCATTTTATGGCCCGTAAGTGCAAAACCGACAATTACCGGATTAAGCCTACGACTACTAGTTATGCTCAGCCTAAAATTATTTAAAAATCTTTAAAAATCCCAAAATAATATATTACATCAGTGGGTATTAAGTTTGATACCAAAAAGTAGGCTTAACTAGGCTATACGCTAATTACGCCGTTTTATTAACATAAAGCATTAATTTTGCGATAATGAGCATAACTCTTAATCTACTAGTCAAACTGATGTCAAACTTTGCATACAAGTTTATATATCAGTAATTTAAGTTTCTACTCTTTTACATTTCCAAAAATCACGTTTTAAGGTAATAAGGGCATAATGGTCAACATATGAGCAATTAACGGAATCATGCGTATTAATCGGTTAACTAATGAACCGTGGTGTATAATCACAGAGGGTTATACTAGCATGTAACCTGGTCCAAATGGAGCTCTAAGGTATTTCTAAATCATACCATAACGGGTCAGAACTGAAAGTCAAAGTATAAGTCAAACTATGTGACTTTCGGTTCCGAACCGGGTCTAAACAGGAAATTGTCGGGTTGAACATGTTTAGACATGTTCTTACACTTATTACTAAGTTATAACAATGATCCAACAGGTTGTATATGATCTATAATGATAATTATGCATAAATGCCATTTTAGACTTCCTGTTGACTTTTTAATTACATGTTTGACCCGACATTTGAACTAGTTAGAGTGGTGATCAGGGGAAACCCTTTTGGGGTTTTATTACCCACATAAATACCAACTTATAACTACTTTTAATTCGAGATATGACTGAGCCATTGATGACTAATCTCGAAGTCAAACCGTAATTACGACGGTTTGACTTTTAGCTATATAACTAAGCTAAACTCAATTTAGAAAGGATTAGAACACTTACTGAAGTCCTAAGCTTGATTAGGGAACACTTGAGAGGAAGTTGAGCTCCAGAAGTGATCCACAAATGCAGATGAAGGTGTGAAGAAAGTGTTGAACACTTGTGGCCTTTTATAGTGAATTCAATCACCACAAGGTGTTGACAACAAGGTCTAGCACACACCACAACCTTCCCACATGTGTCCTAGATGCTTAGGGGGTGTTTTAGGGGTCAAGAGATGTGGAGAATCGAGTTAGAATCGAGAAGATTGCACTCAGCAGGCAACAACCAAAAATTTTGAAGCTGGGCACCCCTAGCGTGACGCTAGGCCCCCCTCGCGTCGCGCTAGGCCCCTCCTGATCAGAATCTATATTTTTGATTTTTGCGATTTGATCCTTGCCCCTTCAAGACTCGATTAGGCACTTGTTTATTGCATTATGAACCCTCAGAATTGATCTATAAGGGCTTTAAAACATATACCCACTTTGTTAAGTCCCCGGTTAACTTAATTGTTACCCGAAAAGTCCTAACTTTCAACGTTTACGCTTTAACCCCTCGTACACGAATTTGATCATAACTTTCTCATACGATAACGAAACTTTATGAAATTTATATCGTGCATTCTAGTGAGCATAATTTACAGTTACAAAGCTTCGAGTTTGTCAAAAGGTCACTCAGAGGTATATCTTTAAACATGTTGACACTTTTAACCCCTGTAGTTTGTAATCTCTCACTTTTAGCTTCGTATGATCCATGATTTATTCGTTTGATGTTATAAACATCATGTAGGGTTATTATGAAGTGTATTTATTCCCTGTTGACATTTAGAACTCGTATTTTCATATACTTTTCAAGTTTGTCAACTTTAGTCCTTTTATAACATTCTTTCACACGTTCAAACTTTATGACACGTGTCAACACATTATAGGACGTGGATTTTCGAGGTGTTACATCCTCACCCCCTTAAAATAAATCTCGACCTCGAGATTTGTTAAGGTAAAGGAAGTATTTTCTGACTTAAATTGGGCTTAGTCTTCCCCCAGTACCTTTGAGCCTCTAAGGCACTACAATTGACCTTTATAATAGGTACATGTATCTTTTTGGAGCTTCTAATCCTGTCGATCCTCAATCGCAACAGGTTGCTCATATTATCATAGTCCTCCATATCATTATGTGATAGCGCTTTTTGACTTATTGGTGACACGTCGCTAAATCATTAGTGTGGGTCACATTGCGCGTTCCACCAAGCCCCTTAATTAGGTCTTAGCTCGTAAGCTATTTGATCTTGATACATTTGATTTCCTTCGAATGATTCTATATACTCAGAGCTTAACTAGCCCGATAATCTAACAAATTTGCACACCCTTCCAGGGTGATATCTATTGTTGAACCTCATTCCTTAACAAGAATTTAGGAGGTTTGCTATTTTCATAAATTCTTGATTTCCTGCCGTATACTGGCAACTTACAATCGAGTATGGATTTATACGATCTTATTTGTTGTTTCCTAGGCAACTTTCAGATCCTTATAATTGAACTTACCAATCTATTGTACTAACAATAGACGTTTAACATGCCATTTATACAAGGTCACCAAAGGGGTAGCCTTGATACTTATATAACAGCTATTACAGAAAAGCTTATCTTAAGGTGAGATGGTTATTCCAACCATTGCTCAAAATTAATCTTAAGAAATAGCTAATCTTTACAGTTAGTCGAGCAAATCGACGATCCTGGGCAGCTGATGGCGATTCTTAATCGTCGCCTAATTAAGGTTGCGGTAAATAATGCCTTAGCATAATGGACCGTCTTTCACAATTTACTATACCGAATTCTCAGGATATTGAGTTTGGCTTTATGAATCTATGTCTTAAAACTTACTTAACCAGGGTTTTCGATTCTGACAATAATGGTACTAGTTGTCTTGGAGATTTCATAATAATGCAGCCCTAAATGGGATATTAAACTTAACTCTACCTGTCTCCCAGGGGTAAACAGGGTAACCTTAGGAGGAGATAATCAAGGTACAAGGAGGTTACAGAGATTTCCATATCTCAGGCTCCAGTTTACTCATCATTGCTTGTGTCAAATAAGTGACACATTTATGTTACTAGTCCACGAATTCCTAATCTGGAATATTTCCTGGAAAATTTTCATTCTGGATATCTTCTTTGAATACTAGCAGTTGACTTTAATACCATATGATTATTGAGATATCTTTGTGGTTCCATGCATTAAACCTCCATACTAATCAGGCATGGAAGCAATCTATGGAACCTATTAAGATACACCAATCCTCATGTAGTGCTTTTGTCATACCATTGGTATTCGAAATCGATAGAGATTAAAGAGATATCAACTACATGTGTTTATATTTAATCAGAATGGAAATTTTCACAAACTAGGCACCTAGCTCGGTTGGCTAGGCGCGCGAAAGGGTGCGGCCTAGACCCAGGTTCGATACCGGGGACGGCCAATTCCACCATTTTTTTTAATATTAATTAACCGTACGGATACATGTAATTTTGAGGGTTGTCTCATAAGGAGTCTTGATAATTAATCGCTTCTTATCACCCACCATATGGGCTTGATTTTCAAGGTAACCAATCGATTTTTATCACTATATTGAGTCCTTATTTTTAACAGAACTAGGACATCGGAAAAACTGATTCCTAATGGATATAATAATGTTGAAGCAATCTCTGAGGTATACAGGCTTCTTACTGAACTTACGTTGCTTTTTATTAGGCCTGTACTTGCTCTCTTTCTCAGATTTCTGGGAGTTATCCTCCTTCTTTGGTTCATCCTTCATATTTGAAGTGTGAACATAGCTCTCCTCATGAGTAATTAAACATGGTTTTTGAATGAGATTTAGAGCGAGAAGCATTTGGCTCTTTGGATTGTCTCATGACCTTTTCCCATGATCCCTCCAACTGTCGCGTCGACCACAGCCTGGAGATTAACTCCATTAGTATTGAGGTTTACGTTTGTAGCTTTTATTTACATTCGTCGCATTATCAATGGCGCGATTGACGGTTGTCTTATCCGAGTTTACCATACTCGAGATTTTGTTCCTATTGCCAGCCGAATCCTTTACTTAGTTGTAATCCAACATCTGCTATTCATTACCCTGATGGCCTTAACATATACTAACCATGGTTTCATCAAACTATACTGGCCAATAAGGCATTATCATTCTTAATGAATGTTATTTTAAAAATATATCAATATCACTTAACCTAGGTCACAAAAGACCATCAATGGCATTTGAGGGTTGGACCTAGTCCATCACCTCTTTGACAGGGGATCAAAATGTCACATCTGTCTTTAATATACTGATGAATTTGGATAGTTTGAAAGTTTGTTATAAGGGTATCAGAAAAGAGTGATTTCTAATAGATATTAAATATTAAGATAGGATTTGTTGGAGCATTTTCTAAAGTATCATCGGTCAATTTCTACCTCGCATTAAGTGACCGGAGTCTTAATCAGGCGGAGACAATAGTTCTCATCATTTATCATTCATTATAGGGTCATATGTGCCAGTATCAAATAAAATTCATGCATAAACTGTTTGATATGAAAAGGTATCTGCTATATAGTTATCATTCTGCATCATCTCCTTGGCGTTCGTATGGAAGACTCGTGCGTTTGCTTTCTTGGCCTCTTCAGTCTTCTTTGCGTACTTAGGGCAGTTGGTCTTTATGTGCCCCTTCTCATTGCAATTGTAGCAGGTGGCATCTTTAATCTTCCTGCATTCAACAGTCTTGTGCTCCTTAGACTTGCATAACCCACATGCAGGTGATTCAGACTTAGAATTGGATTCAGATATGCACTTTCCAAAGTGGCGTCTTTGACAAGTCGTGCACTTTGGCTTCTCCTCTGTTCGCTGACTGTTCCTTCCAAACCCAGACTTCTTAGAATCAGTGTTTCCCTTGTGCTTCTTCTCTGACCCTCGTGAGTTATCATCCTCACGATTCCTCTTACTTTCTTCAGATTTCTTTAGCGATCTCAATCTGACCGCATCTAAAGTAAGGGATAAGGAAATGTCAGCTACTGATCTGAAAGTCGCTGGCCGAGAAGCTTTTACGCTTGCCTTGATCTCGGGGGCTAAACCACCGATAAAACGAGCTATCCGTTTTGGTTCCGGGGTTACCAGGTATGGAACCAACCGAGACATAGTGTTGAAGCTCGTTAGGTAAGCTTGACAGTCGAGGTTTGTCATCACCAAGGATAGAAAATCGGACTCTATCTTCTCCACCTCATGCTGAGGGCAGAAATTTTCCCTGATAAGGGCAACAAATTGATCCCACGACATATTGTAAAGTGGGATTTTCCCGGTGGCTTGAATCAGAGATCTCCACCATGCTAAAGCTTCACCCTTGAAAGACTGCGACACAAACTTGACCACATCTCGCTCAGCGCATCCGCTGATATCAACAACCGTATCCATCTCATCCAGCCATGTCATACAATCGATGGCTCCTTCCTCCCCAGTGAAATCCCGGGGTTTGCAGGAAACGAAATATTTATAGGAGCAACCCTTAGTAAGGGGTCCTTTATTTAGTATGACCTGCTGAGATGGAGCACTGTGGTTTGAGGAGTGTCGGTCATCATTTTTCTTCGGGTCGTCGTTATTGGACGGTGGCTTTGAAGGCTGTGTAGATAGGGTCCTACTACGAGTCCCACTATACTTATCATACTGCCTTTCCAAAGCCTGTGTAACTGCGCCGTCTATGATAGCTTTTAATTCTGCAACAGTTAGATTAATTCGGGCGTCATTATTAACCTCCGCTGGATGACTATTAACCTCGTCTGAGTTAGCCATTTAAATTGAACTGTTGCAGAAGACAAGGACAATAGTTTATTTGGGAGTTTATGGAATTGTCTTTTATGGCAATTCATTAACCATGGTACAGAGACCATATTTGGTTAATTTATAAGTCATATTTATTTAGGATTTCTATTATAATTTATCCTAATTATAAAACATTAGCCATTTTATTTATGGCCCAAAAGGCCTAGTCATATGGACAATTATAAATTATATGCTAGGATTTCAGAGAATCGAAGCATTTGAGGTTTGAACCAACGTTCATTACCTTTCCTTGACAGGGAGTTGTAGGCTACCACTGTCTTTAGTCCCAGAGGACGTTAATTATAGCCCGTGGGCACTTCATCCATAAGGGATGATTATATAAATAAGGGGTTTTAGAATAACCCCATAAAAATGACTTATGTGATTTTATCGCATCACACTTTGTCAAGCATGTTAATATGCTTTCATATGTTTAACAAAGATTTGAATCTCTTAAATAGGTTCTACCATCTTGGCCATGTTTATAATGACATTTAGGCTAGGCTTTGTTAAACCATATCATATGAGTTCCAATACTCATTTGGTTTACGAAACCTCATCCTATCCGATCTTCCGATTTAGGTCCAGTTTATTAATATAGTTACTTATATTAGGTGCCGATTGATTTCTGTGATCCCTCTAGCCTTGCTTGGTTGTTATTCAAGACTTCTAAGCATTCTCATGTGAGTACATAGTTCCCCTATTTTACTGTTTTCGATTGTTTTGGGGTGATTCATATGTGTTAAATGATTTCGATGCTTTTAAACGATGGTTTCGAAAATGATTAAAATGGTTTATATTAAATTAATAACGATTTCGATAATGTGAACAAACTTGTTGGGCGTAATTACATAACGAATAACATTCATTAGTTTTGGCCGAACCGACCAGTATTAGGTTATGGTATGTCACACCCCGACTTTCCACGTGTCACCGGTGGGCCCGATGGGGGAGTATCGTGACGTGGTTGGCAACATAATAGTCAAACAACACAATATATATGAATGCACAGCGGAAGCAAAAGATAATTATTATTACATTCCGAACATAAAGTAATATCCAGTATTACAACGGAAAGTAAAGGATCCACAGGCGGATCTTTAAACATATCATTTGTTCAACAGACTTTAGACGCCTAGAACTTGCAAGATTCCTTATTAGCGCCCTAAGCTTCCAACCAATTTCGTTTAGTACCTGTCACTTAACCTTTTTGGAAAATACGTCAGTTTTCACTGGTAAATACACTCAACTGACTCATTTTGAAAATGGTTTAAGAAAATTGATTTGGATGCACGTGGCACAAAAATATCTTTTATAATTTGATTAAAATGCACAGAGGCAAAATTAACCTTTTTAACTTGGGAAAATTATTTGTATATAATCTTGTATAAAGTTTTACTTATTTGTCATCCGTTAGGGCCGGTTTGTAGGGCCGGTTTGTAGGGCCGGACTAGATTAACTGACACGCCACAGGTATAATGCCCACAGGCTATCATCCTCTAAGTGGATTACCAGTTCCAGTATAATGCCCACAAGGAAGATACCTCGGAGTGGATTACCAGTTTTTACAAAATGCAGCTGTCAGGTGTATGCCTACACCCCGTGCTTAAGTCGTGGCCATTACTTCGAATGATACCGAGGATATCCGGGACATGGTCATTAACCCCCAAGGCCATACACCAAATAATACATATTAAACGGGTTGTAAGTACATCAATCACAATACGATTTAAATAACTACACACCCGACCAAGCGGTACTTTTATAGTGCCGTATCCCAAGCCCGTATAGGGAAAATAAGTTAAGAGTATTTACCTGAGCTAGCTCCTGTCTTAAATAGCAAGAATCTAATAACTCAGCCGTATTCACTTAAGTAAGCGTAGGTACCATTTACCGAAATGCTCTAGTCTGGAATGATGGTATAAATAACCAATTAGAATGCTAACGGGTCTTTAATTTAGCCTAAGCTTAGACCGGTTAGTCTTAAGGGAATATACGGTTCAGACGCACGATTAAGCGAAGAACGGAATAGAATGTGGTTTAGACCCGACAAGTTTGAAGACTTGTCTTAAATGGGTATTTCATACACATTCTGGATTTTGAGATAAAACCAATAAGGTTTGACCCGTTTCGGCTAATTTATGTAACCTTGTTACATAAACCGTACCGTATGCGTAATAAGCGTGACGGGTATTTATGAGAGCTATATACAGTTTCCCTAAGTTAATTTATGCCTCAAATATGTTGTGACATCAGTAAGATGTCTTTCATTATGCCCGAAACGTATTTAAACACAAACTAGGCCCCGTAGGGGTAGTTTGGTCATTTAAAAGGTTATAAAAGTGTTTAAGTATTTACCTGAGTTACCGGTCTGATATAATCAGCAAAAATACTTATTTTGGTAAGTTATAACAGTAGGATAAAGTATATATGTGAATTTACCAATTATAACCAAACTATGCACCGTAGGGGCATTTTGGTAATTTCACATAAGCCGAAAAGCTCAAAACTGGAGTCTGAGTTAATCAACCTTTGCTTACTGTTAAAACATTCTAATTTGTCTAAAATATCAGTAGGTATCAACCCGGGTATGTTCAATATAATTTTAATACATACTATGCGTTAAAAACGCTTAATAAGGCGATTAAAAGCCGTTTACGGGTTCGATACTTAAATCTGATATTTTTATATTTCCAGAAAGCTTAAAATAATTTATTTATCATATGTGATCAGTAGTAAAAGGTTTGGAGTCATTTAGATATGTAAAACTCATTTTATGGCTCGTAAGGGCAAAACCGACAATTACCGGATTAAGCCTACGACTACTAGTTATGCTCAGCCTAAAATTATTTAAAAATCTTTAAAAATCCCAAAATAATATATTACATCAGTGGGTATTAAGTTTGATACCAAAAAGTAGGCTTAACTAGGCTATACGCTAATTACGCCGTTTTATTAACATAAAGCATTAATTTTGCGATAATGAGCATAACTCTTAATCTACTAGTCAAACTGATGTCAAACTTTGCATACAAGTTTATATATCAGTAATTTAAGTTTCTACTCTTTTACATTTCCAAAAATCACGTTTTAAGGTAATAAGGGCATAATGGTCAACATATGAGCAATTAACGGAATCATGCGTATTAATCGGTTAACTAATGAACCGTGGTGTATAATCACAGAGGGTTATACTAGCATGTAACCTGGTCCAAATGGAGCTCTAAGGTATTTCTAAATCATACCATAACGGGTCAGAACTGAAAGTCAAAGTATAAGTCAAACTATGTGACTTTCGGTTCCGAACCGGGTCTAAACAGGAAATTGTCGGGTTGAACATGTTTAGACATGTTCTTACACTTATTACTAAGTTATAACAATGATCCAACAGGTTGTATATGATCTATAATGATAATTATGCATAAATGCCATTTTAGACTTCCTGTTGACTTTTTAATTACATGTTTGACCCGACATTTGAACTAGTTAGAGTGGTGATCAGGGGAAACCCTTTTGGGGTTTTATTACCCACATAAATACCAACTTATAACTACTTTTAATTCGAGATATGACTGAGCCATTGATGACTAATCTCGAAGTCAAACCGTAATTACGACGATTTGACTTTTAGCTAGATAACTAAGCTAAACTCAATTTAGAAAGGATTAGAACACTTACTGAAGTCCTAAGCTTGATTAGGGAACACTTGAGAGGAAGTTGAGCTCCAGAAGTGATCCACAAATGCAGATGAAGGTGTGAAGAATTGTTGAACACTTGTGGCCTTTTATAGTGAATTCAATCACCACAAGGTGTTGACAACAAGGTCTAGCACACACCACAACCTTCCCACATGTGTCCTAGATGCTTAGGGGGTGTTTTAGGGGTCAAGAGATGTGGAGAATCGAGTTAGAATCGAGCAGATTGCACTCAGCAGGCAACAACCAAAAATTTCGAAGCTGGGAACCCCTAGCGTGACGCTAGGCCCCCCTCGCGTCGCGCTAGGCCCCTCCTGATCAGAATCTATATTTTTGATTTTTGCGATTTGATCCTTGCCCCTTCAAGACTCGATTAGGCACTTGTTTATTGCATTATGAACCCTCAGAATTGATCTATAAGGCCTTTAAAACATATACCCACTTTGTTAAGTCCCCGGTTAACTTAATTGTTACCCGAAAAGTCCTAACTTTCAACGTTTACGCTTTAACCCCTCGTACACGAATTTGATCATAACTTTCTCATACGATAACGAAACTTTATGAAATTTATATCGTGCATTCTAGTGAGCATAATTTACAGTTACAAAGCTTCGGGTTTGTCAAAAGGTCACTCAGAGGTATATCTTTAAACATGTTGACACTTTTAACCCCTGTAGTTTGTAATCTCTCACTTTTAGCTTCGTATGATCCATGATTTATTCGTTTGATGTTATAAACATCATGTAGGGTTATTATGAAGTGTATTTATTCCCTGTTGACATTTAGAACTCGTATTTTCATATACTTTTCAAGTTTGTCAACTTTAGTCCTTTTATAACATTCTTTCACACGTTCAAACTTTATGACACGTGTCAACACATTATAGGACGTGGATTTTCGAGGTGTTACATGGTACCATGGTTATGTGTGGGGGTTATGTGGGTAACGACTGAATCTGTGATCGTTAACTTACCCTTTGGTGGTTTGTTAAAGCGAGAAGCGAGAGGCGAGTTGCGAAGGTTTGGATGTTATTAGCGAGGCGACCAAAAGTAGTTTTCACAATTAAAACGAGAATGATTTAAACGAGTTAAACGATTTTGGAACAATTTAAACGAGTTAAACGATTTTGGAACAATTTAAACGAATTGAACAAACGATTGGTTTTTGGTTAGTGTTTAGATAACAGGACGGGTGTAATGTGATGAAAACATGGTAGATACGCCGCTGGTACTTCTTATATATGTGTTTTCATCATATTACATACCGTGGCGTTATTTAGTTCACTTGGGTAAACGATTTTGAAACGATGTCAAACAACGATGTTTCTAAATAATATAAACCATACGAGTTTTACTAACGAGGTGATTTACAATTTGGTTTTCTTAAATAAATGTTTTGGGTTAAGAATCATGGCTACGAGATTTTATAAGTTATAACCATCTTGATTTGATTTGGTTAATTATGTTGCAATACTTTACACTTTTCAAAACAAGGTTTTTACTTTTGACTCTTGTAGTCTTATGAGGTACTGCAACATGTAAACTAGCCATGAATCCGACACTCTCATAAAACCTTTGTGCTCGCCAACATTTCTTTGCTGACTTTGTTTTTACATATGTTTCAGGTGTTGTTGAAAGATGTTGATTGCTAGGATGCATGCTCACTTAGGACTGGACGGGGCCTTAGTGACTTAATAACAATGATAGACTATGTTTAACTTGTTTGTTGGATAATCTTTAATAAAATAAAACTTCAAATTTCCGTGCGTTATGAAAACAATGATTCTGTTACAACACTCCCCGACGATTCCGCCGCGATTTGTTGTTTTACACGGTCGGGGTGTGACATCTAGAGTTTGTGATGTGGCTTCATCGACGATTTTTTATTCGGGTGTTGGAGATGTTAGGATTTATTTCATTTTTGTGGTGACTAGACGCTGGATTTGGACTCCGTTTGACATTAATCGCTCGCCGATGGAAGATGAGGTGAGTTTGAATTTGTCGAGTTTATCCATGGTTGACTTGTTGAGGATTATGGTGTGAAAGGGAAAGTGGAAAACTGAAAATGGAACAACAACGAGCAGTATGAGTATGAACAAGGTTTGAATTGAACGGGTCAACAACAGTACCCTAGACCGGAGGAGATAGAGTGAAAAAAGGAGTTGTGTAATTGGGTTCAGTTGATTGGAACCATTGGTACTCTGGTTGAGTTTAAGCACCTTGGGTCTGGGAAGGTGCTTGCGTGGTGTCGGCTTGCTGTTACGAAATCGACTACTGATACTACTTGGTATGTTTACAGAATTACATGGTTATTGGTTTTTGTTTTGGATTGTGTTGTGTTGTGTTGTTTAGGGTTTGGTTTGGAATTAGGGATTGGTTTTACAGAGATGACAAAGAGATGATAACGGGTGAGTCCACGTAGGCTGTCCACCTCACAAGTCCCTTGCCACGTAGGATTAACAATCTAACTGAGTTAATGATTATTTAACAAAGGGGTGACACTGCCACCTAAATGTTAAGTAGAGAGTGGTGGGAGCCAAAATGAAAGTTGGGAGTGACATTGACCAATTTTGCTTAATTTAGAGTGATAAAATCCATTTTCCCTATTAAATTTATCTATTATCAACTTACCGTATCACATAAAAACAAAATATTTTCATATAATTGTAATAATTGTAATAATATAACCTAATATGATACAATATATCCGGATGGCAGTTTGGTAAATATAACCTAATCCTTAACCCACACCCGAACTACTTGTAGCTGGTAGGTTAATCAAAACGCTAGTTTTTATACCAATAATTCTCAAAAACCATAACAACAATTCATTCCCCAACGCTAACGACCTTACCTCCAAAATATCAAAATTTTTACAAATTTCAAACACACACAGAGCAACCGCTGCTGCCAGTGGCTCCCGCCATGACTACACAGGTGTTGGAGATGCAGCAGACCTCTTCATCGCTGCCAGAACACGTTTTGGACGACACCAAGACCTTGATCTCTGCTCTCAGTTTCATCTCGCGGAATTTACCGCTTCCTACCGATGTTTTTGATGCCGTTTCGGAGATTTACGCCGGTGGCGGTCGTGACGGTGGCGGTGGTGGTAGCGACGGTGGCGGTGGTGGTGGATCTGACGGTTGCGAACGAGGTGTTGGTGGTGATTCGTCGACGGTGAGTTGTTTTGTGTTTATTTTGTGGAGAGTGATGGTGATTAGGTTTAGGTTTTTTTGTAGGTTGTTGAATTGGCTTCGTAAACCTAATTGTAGATGTTTTGATGTTGTGAATTGGAGTTGTGAACCTAATTGTGGATTTTTTATTGTAATTGTGAGAATTTGTAGTTTGAGGTTGTGTGATTGTTGTTTTACTTTGATTTTAGGTTTTTAGGTTTTGTTTTAGTTGGATTGCTTGTTTTTAGGGCTCAATTTGCAGTTGTAATTCTAGGTTTCGGTGAACAAGTTGTTGACGGTGCTTCGTTTGCCTGTGAGTTGTTTTGTGTAACTTCTGTTGCGAGTGATGGTGATTAGGTTGTTGAATTGGAGTTGTAAACCTAATTGTAGATGTTTTGATGTTGTGAATTGTGATTGTGAGAATCTGTAGTTCTAGGTTGTGTGATTGTTTATAAATGTGCGGTTACTTTGGTTTTAGGTGGATTGCTTGTTTTCTAGGGCTCATTTAGCTGCTAAGTGCTATGGAGTATGGATATATGATTTTTTTTAGGTTTACGTAAACAAGTTGTTTTCTGTTGTGAGTGATGGTGATTAGGTTTTTTTGTAGGTTGTTCAGTTGGATTTGTAAATCTAACTGTGGATGTTTTGGTGTTGTGCATTGTGATTGTGAGAATTTGTAGTTTTAGGTTGGGTGATTGTTCCTTTACTTTGACTTTAGGTTTTGTTCTAGCTGGATTGTTTGTGTTTTTGGGTGCAATTAGCTTCTTAATGCTATGGATATATGCTTATAAGTTTAGTTTTTGTTACCTTTCTTTTTAAATTTGAGTGAAATCATAATAAGGTTGCTTCATGTGAGCTTGTATTTGGCATCTAGGGTTAGTTGTGTGTGTCATAAAAAGTGGTTTTAAGCCCTAAATTACTCAAGGTGATGGTAGATGTTTTTGTCTACATGTATGCTGGATTGCTCGTTTTGCGCATTGTTAGAATGCTTTGAATTTATAGTAGGGCAGAGTGACAGACGCAGACTCAGGTTTTTGCTTGAAGATATTTGCTCATTTGATTTGTTTAACTTGATTGTTGTCTCTTATTATTTCAGGATAACTCACAGTTTCCAAATGGAGGAGAGTTAATGGCAGATCTCGAGGATGCTCTGGTTAAGCAGCGATCTAATCGCATAACTGGTTCTGAAATGGCAGAATTAAGGAAAAACCGGATCGAGAGCCACATCCAGAGTCGTTTAACCCAACTTGAAGGTTGCCACACTTAGATTACGCATTTACAATGATAGCTCAGTAATATATACTCACTTAGATACATTAACAACTTGGTGTTTCGTTTATTTGTCTCATTATGAATTCAGAATTGCCTACAAACAGAGGCGAGGACCTACAGTCAAAGTGTTTGCTTGAACTCTATGGACTTAGGGTATACTCTAGCATAGAAGTTCTTGTTCAACTAACATATATTAAAATATTATATTGTTCAGTGAACCTTTTTCATTCTAATGAAATATATATCTTACATTCCAGCTAGCGGAGTTGCAAAGAAAGGTGAGGTCAAAGGTGAGGTCAGAGTACATGTTGTCTTTAAATTGTGTGCATCCCGAGAAACAACTCTTCGATTGGGGCATGATGAGGCTGTCTCGTCCTTCATATGGTGTGGGAGATGCTTTTGGTGTTGACTCAGACAATCATCTGAAGAAGAAACGAGATGCCGAGGTAGTTTTCTACCTTTTACTATGTTTCTTTTATTCTTTATAAGGCTTCTCACCCATCATCACTTGTTGCAGCGACTAACAAAGTTAGAGGAGGAAGAAAAGAACAGAGTAGAAACAAAAAAGAGGAAATTCTTTGCTGAAATACTTAATGCAATAAGGGAACTCCAGTTGCAAGTGCAGGCCTCTCAGAAACGTCGAAAGCAAAGGAATGATGGTGTTCAGGTTTGCAAATTATATCTCTATGTTCGTATGTATGCATTTACCCTTTACACATACCTAAAAAACTGTTGTATGGCATACACCTCTTAAATCAGGCATGGCATGGAAGGCAAAGGCAGCGTGCTACTAGACAAGAGAAATTGAGGTTTCAAGCTTTAAAATCCGATGATCAAGAAGCATACATGAAAATGGTTGAGGAAAGCAAGAATGAGCGGTTAACAATGCTTTTAGGGAAAACAAATGATCTTCTTGTTCGTTTAGGAGCTGCTGTAAGACGTCAAAAGGATGCTGAGCATGATGGTATTGAACCCTTGAGTGGCCCACAACCCAACTTGCCAACTCCTGATGTTGTTGTTGATGTGGATGATGATGGTTTAGTTGATGATACCAAAAACGAAAATGGAGAAAAGAAATCTGACTTACTTGAAGGCCAAAGGCAATATAATTCAATGATTCATTCAATTCAGGAGAAGGTACTATAGTTACATACTAAATCCTAATTTGAAATATTTTTCACCGACAATTTCAATGTTTGTATTCCTACCAAAAAAGATAGTTTTCGAAATTATGTATGGTAAAAAATTAAGAGTATTTGATCTTTAAATAACCAGAATTTTCAAAAAATTATGGTCAGTTTCAAATGCACATCCAAATAGTTACAATCACTTATTAAATTTTAAATACTGTAGGTAACAGAGCAACCGTCAATACTTCAAGGTGGAGAACTAAGACAATACCAATTGGAAGGGCTTCAATGGATGTTGTCTTTATTTAACAACAATCTCAATGGAATATTAGCTGATGAAATGGGATTGGGCAAGACAATTCAAACCATCTCTTTGATAGCATATCTCATGGAAAATAAGGGCGTCACTGGGCCCCACTTAATCGTGGCCCCAAAAGCCGTACTACCAAACTGGATTAATGAATTTTCAACATGGGCTCCTAGGTATGTCATCATCTATAAGCGTACTTCATTATTTACAAGATGACTCTATGATATTTTTCTTATTGTTACAGTATCGCTGCTTTTCTATACGATGGGCGTCTTGATGAGAGAAAAGCAATGAGAGAAGAGTTATCAGAGGGAAAATTTAGTGTCCTGATCACTCACTATGATCTTATAATGAGAGACAAAGCGTTCTTGAAGAAAATACCTTGGTTCTACATGGTTGTTGATGAAGGCCATCGGTTAAAGAATTCTGAATCTGTGCTTGCAAAGACTCTTGTCTCTGGGTATGATCTGGATAAATTTGATCTCTAACCAGTTAAATGGGTAAACTGAAAAAAAAGCTTAAATGGAAACACATTCAAATGGGTATAAAGTTGCCCCAAATGTATTTCCAATGCATAAAAACTCGTAAACCATTTTATTCCAGTAATTAGATTTTTGTTGAAATAATATAGTTTTTGTAGTCATACATGGCCTACAAGTTATCTATAGCATTTTGCCACCTATAGTTATTGTTTCTCACATTTTACTTTGTCGATCACTCTTCGAAAGTACTTTTTATGAGGGACCCACATTGTCATAGATTTTGGTGTCAGCTTTTCAAAAGTACCCATACGGAAAAGAAGTGACATAGAATTAAAGATGCTACTATCATTTAGAACTAATGACAATTACTGAAATAAGCATGCAGTGGCGAAGATTCTGAATAGTTTGAGATCAAAATATCCATTTTTAATCAAGGCAATGCTGGATAGATGAAGTAGTTGTTAACTTATATGCATATATAAATATATACATATATAAAGATTAGGAGTGGCTAGTATATCAGATAAGATTAAAGAGGGGAGATTGAGATGGTTTGGGCATGTGAAGCAGAGGCAAACGACGGCATCAGCTAGAGTAGTGGAAACTCTTACTGTGGAGGGGAGGAGAGGAAGAGGCAGACCCAAACTCAAACTGACACGGGATGAGCAGATTAGGCATGATTTACTAGAGTTGCATCTCTCTGAGGACATGGTCCAAGATAGGACTTCGTGGAGGCGTAGGATTAGGGTTAAGGACTTCTAGAGGATATTGCAGTAAGGTCTTAGGTGTATTTTAGGGACGTAGGTTTTTCTTATTCTTTAAGTGACTCTACCGGTGATCTATGCAGTTAATATCGGTGATATATCGGTTATATCGGTCCCTTAGTAAAATATCGGTCAAAATATCGGCACCGATATTATCGGCGATATTGACCGATATTTGACCGATATAACCGATATATCACTGAATTATTGGTGTTAAATTGCTATATATATAAATTCTGCATTATATTAAAATTACCGATATCCCACCGATATCTCACCGAGATAACCTATATTTCAAATATCGGTCCTTGACCGATATCCGATATTTTACCGCATTAACTGCATAGCCGGTGATTGCCTTCTTGTGTTTATGCCCAAATGATGTTGTATGCCATTATACATGATTTACATTATATTGTGTCACTCTGATCACTCTTGGTATTGGTGACTTCTTTTTTCTATTTTCTTTGACTTGGTGTGTTGGTATGCTGTTCGTTTTGAAGCCGAGGGTCTCTCTGGAAGCAGCCTCTCTATCGCTAGGGATAGAGGCAAGGTCTGTCTACATCCCACCCTCCCCAGACCCTATAAGTAGCTTTGCTATTTGTGGGATTTACTGGGTATGGTTGTTGTTGTTGTTGATGTGTTTGTGTCTGCCTAACAGTTATTCTTTGACTTCTGTTACAGTGTTAATCTCCAACAACGTGTGTGTGAAATATTTCTCGATTTAAATTTGATGTTTTTTTTCTAGTTTAAGCAAATAACTTTAAAGGCATTGACTGATTAAGCAATATTTGCAGCTACCAAATTCGAAGGAGACTTCTGTTAACAGGCACTCCAATACAGAATAGTTTACAAGAACTGTGGGCGCTGCTTAATTTTCTTCTTCCGACGATCTTTAATTCGGTTGAAAATTTTGAGGAATGGTTTAATGCACCATTTGCAGATAAATGTGATGTTTCTCTAACAGATGAAGAGGAGTTGTTGATCATTCGTCGCCTACACCAGGTAGTTTTTTTTGTGTTTTGAAATTGGTTATTTGATTTTTGTTACTCGTGGTTGCAATGATCATTTTTTCGTGTTTGCTGCTTCTGATTATCTCGGTCACATAATAAGTTTTGGATGATCAGTTTCACAATTGTGACAGTAAACTTGTTACTAAAGGGTAAATAAAGTTACCTATTTGCCTCTTCTGCTAACCTAATTTGGTGAACTACTATTGCTGTTGAAGAACACCAATTTGGTCATTTTATGCATTATATTTTAAAATAATCAGATTTTTCCTAACAATAAATCTGCTTATTCATTTACGACAACTTCAAACAAAAAATGCATTTTCAAGCGCTATCTCCTATAATGCGGTTTTATTTACAGCCAATTTTCTGATTATGACTATTTTAAGTCTCATAATCACTCTCAAGAAGGACATCCAAACACCCTATACTATTCTTCCTCCATTATCTGTTTTGACTGATTTTAATACTCTACAAAATCCAGGTTATAAGGCCATTTATTTTAAGAAGGAAGAAAGATGAGGTGGAAAAGTACCTTCCACAGAAAACACAGGTTATACTAAAATGTGACATGTCAGCATGGCAAAAAGTATACTACCAGCAAGTTACTGATGTTGGGAGGGTTGGACTGGATACAGGTTAGTAACGTCAACCCTAAATTCTTTTTTCTGTTATGCGTTACGTCCTACATTGTTTACTTTGTGCTGTAGTTAATAAAAATTAATATTTAAGTTATTATAAGGCTATTCATTGACAAAATCACCTTGAATAAAATGAATAATCGAGTTCTGAATCCTTGAAGCATTTTAATTTGAATTAAATAATATGTTGCCACCTATACATTTGATTCCATTATAGGCAAACTCGTTTTGACAAAGTTGTAGTTATTTTTACTTGCAAAACCAAATATGTTATAAGTAGCAACGTAACGATCCTGTAAATGTTTAGTGCTTTGTCTACTGTCTACTTTTTTTAAGGCTGACCACTAAGTGGCACATGATTGGGGATTTGGGGGGGTACATATAATAGAAATATATAAAATCGGTCATAAATAACTTGATCTTCGTATGCAATTTGTTAGTTGGTTCTATACTTTATTGTTTAAGGACAAGAGTTCAAGTTTTTAGCCTTTTGCTATGTTTCTTCACAAACCTAAATTTTAGGCTCTTTTTCCTTCTTTCCTTGAACCTTATATGGATAAACGGCACAAGAGGCCATTAATGTGGTTGGGTTTGTTTGCAAATTTGTCAAATCGAGTTTACTGTCATTTTGTGGTCTAAATATGCCAAATCAGGTGTTACGATTGAGATGCACGCAACTCAATGAAATGCCTTTGTGCTTGAATTCTTGAAATTTCCTCAATTGTCAGAATTGTTTAAGCGTTAAGGTATAATATGATATTCTTTCACGCGTGTAATATCACATTCTATGATTAAATGGTTGCATTAAATTCATATTCGTATCCTTAAATGCTAGTCATTCATCAACAACTATCAATCTTATGTCATATGGCTTTTATGGCCCTGGTAAAAGAGTTTGAAAGTTAAAGAATATGTAGTTGACTTTTATTGTTCATGGTCAGGTCTATGACATTTAAAATTGGTAAGTTAGGGTTTCAAAAAAGGATATTGGTATCATTACATACACAATGTTTAGGGTTTCATTACTTACGGTAATTAATGCCACATTGTGTGGCACTTGAAGTGAAATTGATGTTTTCTATTAGTTGACGTTTTACCCTTTTTACATCCTTAAACACAAAAAAGCGACAAAGTAGATTTACAATTATGGAATTAGGATTGCATTTATTTAATATATTTCATATGAGGTTCTACCCTACAAGGTTCTAGATTTGTAATATTTCATTTTTCTTTCTTTTAAGGAATTGGAACAATAAATTCATGTTTAAGGGTGTAAAAGAGGTATATCTACAACACAGAGAAATATCAATTTCACTTGAAGTGTCACAAAATTTATTACTAAATTTAGTTTTGTTGCATTTGTACTTATAAAATCGCATGTTTGCAGGAACGGGTAAATCCAAAAGTTTGCAGAATCTATCAATGCAACTAAGAAAATGCTGTAACCATCCTTACCTATTTACGGGCGAGTACAACATCTGGCGCAAGGAAGAAATAGTTCGAGCATCCGGAAAATTCGAGCTACTCGATCGTTTATTACCCAAACTTCACAGAGCCGGACATCGCGTTCTGCTTTTCTCTCAAATGACTCGCCTCATGGACATTCTCGAAGTATACCTCCAACTTCACGAGTTCAAATATCTCAGGCTCGATGGGTCAACTAAAACAGAAGAAAGAGGCACTTTGTTGAAACAATTTAACGCTCCCGACTCTCCTTATTTCATGTTTCTGTTAAGCACCCGTGCAGGAGGTCTCGGTCTTAATTTACAAACCGCTGATACTGTGATTATATTTGATAGTGACTGGAATCCACAGATGGACCAGCAAGCGGAGGATCGTGCCCATCGTATTGGTCAGAAGAAGGAAGTGAGAGTGTTTGTATTGGTCAGTGTAGGGTCAGTTGAAGAGGTGATATTGGAACGCGCTAAACAGAAGATGGGGATTGATGCTAAAGTTATACAGGCTGGATTGTTTAATACAACTTCTACAGGTTTGTCTTTTTGGATTATCATGAGCATTAATTAAGAATTTTATCTGCATGTATGGCTTGATTATAACCTGTTTTTTTCAAGGGTCTTGCCCATCCGTTTAACTTTTACTAAGTAGAACATTTGATATGCAATAGTTTGTTTAAACGTTTGTTAAATGGCATTTTGGCTCGGTCGATCTTGACGGAATTTTTTGGCCAGCGGTTTTTCGGAATCATATCGGCTGGGTTGGGTGGTTGGTTTTACTTGTTTGACAGTTTAGCATTTCATTGAAGCGATTTTTTTTTTCAAAATCATCGGTTTGTATTAAAAAGCTTAAAATGATAACGACTGATCATGTTTTTAATACATATACATAACTACATATTTAAAAAAGAGTAAAGTACACGGATGGTCCCTGTGGTTTACTAAAATTTTGGATTTGATCCCTAGCTTTCCAAAAGTACACAGATGGTCCATGTGGTTTGAATTTTGTAACGCAGTTAGTCCCCAGCCAATAAATCTAAAGGTGTCGGTAGGTCCAAGTTAGGGATTAAATGCAAACCTCAGGGACCATTCATGCACTTTTGGCAAAGTTGGGGACTAAATGCGTTACAACGTGCAAACCACAAGGACTATCTGTGTACTTTTAGAAAGCTAGGGACTAAATCCAAAATTTTGGTAAACCACAAGGACCATCCGTGTACTTTACTTTTTAAAAAGTGTAAGTGTGTAAATGAAAAAGGTTAAATGACTGGTTCGGTTTACACGGTCAGTTTCAAGTGTCCAACACTCCAACCGTGAAACCGAACCGTTCGGATCTCAAACCGGTCGACTTGCTTCTATTTGAACGGTTCAGTTGGTTTCAACGGTTTCCGAATACCCCTAATTTTGGCAATTTAATTAGTATAGTGATTTGTTGTACACTAATACCTTAAAATATTTTATTAGATTCTCTAAATAGTTAATATATTAATAATCTGGTAAGAACTTAACGGCCTGTTTCAAGTTTCAAACAGGATTGAACTGTTAAACCGTTAAACTGCGAATTTACCATTTGGATCTTAAACCGGCCAACTTGCTTTGATTTGAATGGTTCCGTCGGTTTTAGGGGTTTTTTAGCACCCCTAATTTTGTATTGATTTTTGTTAAATGGTAATACCTTAATAGGTTTTGTTAGATTCTCTAAATAGCTACATATATCGTATATATGGTAAGAACTTAATGCACAAGAAAGTTGATGTCGTTTTTTATTCTTTTACAGCTCAAGATAGGAGAGAGATGCTTAAAGAGGTGATGCGTAGAGGTACAAGTTCACTCGGAACCGATACACCAAGTGAGCGAGAAATCAATCGTCTAACAGCCCGATCAGAAGAAGAGTTCTGGCTTTTCGAGAAGATGGACGATGAAAGAAGACAAAAAGAACGATACAGATCTCGCCTTATGGAAGATCACGAGGTACCCGATTGGGCTTACACGAAACCCGACAACCCAAAAGACATGAGGGGTAAAGGGTTCGACTATGAAACCGCTAATCTCTCTGGAAAAAGACGAAGAAAAGACGTTGTGTATGCTGACACGATTAGTGATTGGCAGTTTATGAAGGCAGTTGAACTTGGAGATCAACCCGGTAAATCAAGACGGGATGCACCCGGAAGCTCAAGCAATGTGGGAGATGATGTTTTGGAAGTGAAAAGTGCGAGTGAGGGAACGACTGAACGTGGGTCGGGGTTATCGTTAAAAAGGCTAAGGTCCCCGAAGAGCGAGCACTTTGGTGTGGATGAGGGAAGTAGTGTTGGTGGAGACTTACCGACATGGAAGACACATAAGAAGAGATCGATTCTTCGTTTCGTGTGATTTTGATTGTCGGTTTTCTTTTATGTAAAATGATGCAGAAGGTTTGTTTTGATTGTTAGCTTATGGATTGAGATAGTGTTTACTTTTTAGATTCATTTCACTACATCATCTCTTAATATAAAGCAATTCCGTGTAATATGATTGCATGTCTGATATCGTGGTACATGTGAAGTTGCGGTTTTCACCTATCCGAGCACACGGAAGCTGTTGGCTGGTCAACGTGCGAGCGATATCGGTGAAAATCTGTGAAATATTGTTACTGTGATTGGATCATGGCTCCCAATATAGATATAACAAATGAAGAAAGAACTACGTATTGTTATGGAAGTCAGGTTGCAACGAAACAATCAATAAATGTACGAAAATGAATACTCATGCTTCTGAAAAAAACATCTAAATTGTAATATCGTTAAGTATAAAAAATTGAGTGTTATGTGCACATTCAGTGTTGAGGTGTAGAAAAGAACCGGCTCCAGGTCAAGTACGGAACCGGTTTCGGGTCCTACCTGGTAGGAGAAGGAACCAGTCCCTGTTCTTTTATGCCCGATAGGTCCTACCCGGTTCCACATATATTTAAAAAAATCGGGTCCTACCGAGTTCCTACACAACCTGTATTTACTCGAGTAGAAACTGTTTCCAACGGTAAAAAAAAAAAACATTTGAAACCAATTTCTAACGTTAAAAGCAGTTTTTTGAGCGTTTTTATATTTTGACCGTTGGAACCAGTTTTTGGTCATCCTAATCTATTATAAGCTTCCAACTTTCAAGTTTGGTAAACGGTGTTCCATTAACTCGTTACTTGCTCATCTTCATTTGCCTCTTTCAACTAGTCCATTCGTCCGCAGTAAATTTCGTGAAATCTTCCTATTGGTTGGCCATGCTTGTGATCTTTGTTTCGAGACCATTATTTGTATGGTGGGTTCGAGAACCCATTTCCTCGTCAAACCTCCCCTTAACGCGAGACCAAAAACCAGGGCCGGCTCTGGGCCGGCAAACCCATGCCGACGCCCGAGGCCCAAAATTTCAAAGGGCCTGAAAAGTCTTTATAAGCTTGTATATATTTAGTATATTCATCCGTTTATCATGCAAAAAAAATATTGGTGTAGTGGCAAAAACCATGTCAAAATAATGTGAAGGTCTCAAGTTCGAGTCTTTGATCCATCACTAAGCTTTTATTTTTGTAATTCATTTACCCTTAACCATAATTTTGGGCCCAATTCTTTTTGTCGCCCGAGGCCTAAATTTTTTCAAGAGTTTCGAGGACGGCTCTGCCAAAAACCACTCCCAAAATCATTACTTGTACCCTCACCTTGTAAGTCCTCGGTTCTAACGTGTACAAAATCAAGGCCCAGCGCGTACTCCTCATCGCCATTCCAAGCTTGAGACATTTTCGTAAGTTGTTTGATTTTGCGTTTTTTTTTTGGGTTCGTTTATGCGTTTTCGAGTTGGAGATCAACCAATACATCCCAAAACTATTTATAATATTGATGTTTTTTTATTAAAATTGAACATTAAAACATTAAAAACTAAACATTAAACATTACATCCTAAGCTTAAACATTAAAACTTAACAATAAACTTAAATAAATAACACATAAAGTGGAAGTTAAACATTACCACTACTGTTGGCTGGCGGATCTAGACGAATCCCCCTCTTTTTTCGCTTTTTCCACTTGACAATGTTTCTCCGTATGCATGCTTTTCGAGAGTTGAGTTTGCCACGACTTTCAAGAACTTCTCACAATATTTGCAACGAGCCATCTCGGTGTTGTCCGACATTAGACATAAGTTGCAGTGCTTCCAAACCTCGGGGTTTGTTTGGTTTCAAACACCAAAACAATAGTTTCGTTGCTTGCTATCGTTGAATAAATATAAAAAATTTGAGCGGTTTTGTGTTTTAGAGAGTGTTTGAGCGTTATAGAAGTGGTGTGATTAAAATTGCACATTCTAGGCCTGGTAAATAACCGGTTCCAAACGGCTATATTACCGTTAGGAACCGGTTTCTAATGGTAAGATTTCAAAATTCCACCCCTACTCGATTTGTACCCGGTTCTAGGTATACCCGTGCCCGGTCATACACGAACCGGTTCCACTAGGTTTTATTCTAATTTACCAATGCCCGGTTCCGGTTCCTACCGGTTCTTTCAAATACCTGGGTACGATTATACCCAATTGGGCCTTACTCGGTTTTGGGTACGACCCAAAACCCGATTTGTGCACCTCTAGTGTTGGATACTTTAATATGTTGCAAATCATAGATGACATTCAAGAATATAATCATATAGCATGTTCTAATAAATTATGGTAATTGGGTAATATCTTGTAGACGGTATCCACTTCCGGGGTCAAGTCCAGTGGGCTACGGTCTACACTAGGCAAGCCTATCAGGTGGGCCTAGTCTATTTAGATGGCATGCGTTGTACCCAAATGCTCCTTATTCAAATGATGTTGATTCGGTACAACTTTTACATGCCTTGTTTTTGTTAAGAATTGTTTAATAACTTTTTGTAAATGTTACATGTCTTTTGAGGTCATGCAATTTTACATGTTGGATCATAAACTTGTTTCTGGTCACGAGCCTAACATTTCCCACTTTAGAATTTTTGGGTGTGCAGTGTATGTTCCTATTGCACTAGTATAACACATAAAATTGGGTCCTCAAAGAAGGTTGGGAATATATATCAGATATAAAATGCCTCCATCATAAGATATCTTAAACCTTTAAAATAAGATGTTTTTACCACGTTTTGTTGATTACCACTTCAACGAGGCCATTTTCCAAGAAACAAGGAGATAATAGAAGAACCAAGAAGATTCATGGTGCATGCCTTCATTTACATATTGATCTAAGGACAAAACAATGTGAGACAGACGTTCGAAAGATAATACATATGCAAAAAATTGCAAATGAATTGCCTAATGTATTTGCCGATACAAAAGGTAACCAAATCTCATATACCAACTACTAATGCTCTGACACGAGTTGAGATACCAAATAAACAAGTAGACAGTAATATGACCAAGAAAACTCAAGGTTTTAATCAACCTTAATTAAAAAAAGAAAAACAAGCCAAAATAAGTCTCAAATTAATTTTTGTTGTTATACTTTAGTTCACAAGGTCAACAATACTAGCATACTTAATACACGTTGTCATTGTGTGTGTTCAAGCCCAAATCACCTATATAAGTTTTTTTTTTTTAAAGAAATTGAGAGCCTTTCTAAAGTAGGAGTCCAAAGTTCTAGCTTGTGTTGAATCTCCTTTGCTCGACCTTGATTTTTTCACGGTTTAACACAAACATGACCTAGACCTGAACTACTTTAAGGGGGCCCTAGAACAACCCGATTGGGTTTCGGGTAGCCCCTGCTCGACCGACAATACTAGCGTCGCTCGTTCGAGTCGAGTCGGGTAGAGTAATGTTTGGTTCTACTAACCGATTGATTGTTTTGAATGTGTTAACGGTCAAATGGCCGTTTGATTTAAAAAAATCAATTAAGTAAAGTAAATTTAAGTGTGTGTTTAATTATTTATTGTTTTATTTATGTGTTATTTTTATCTTTTATCATTTAAGAATTTAAATTTCAAATGTGCGTTTAAAAACCTATTTTATTTTTAAATAAAAACAAAAAGGAAAATATAGTTTTAAGGTAGTGGTGTCATCAAATTAAGTATTTTAAGATAGTGGATGAAGTGAGTGACGTGACACTGCAAGACTGAACGAGATTAGGGTAGCGGTGCTAGTGCCACCCCTAAACTTATAAAATCATATCTAAAATAAAATATAGAGTTAAATGCCATTTTAGTCCCTGTGGTTTGAGCCATTTTGCCAGTTTAGTCCAAAGGTTTCATTTTTAACCTGTGGGTCCAAAAAGGTTTCCCAGTTGCCATTTTAGTCCACTTGATTAACTTCATCCATTTTTTCTGTTAACGAGAAGGCCAATTTGGTCATTTTGTATTTAATTCTGTTAACTAAAAGGGCAATTCAGCCATATAAAATGACCGAAATGGCCTTCTGGTTAGCTGAAAAATTGGATGAAGTTAACCCAGTGGACTAAAATGGCAACTGTGAAACTTTTTTGGACCCACAGGTTAAAAATGAAACCTTTGGACTAAACTGGCAAAATGGCCCAAACCACAGGGACTAAAATGGCATTTAACTCTAAAATATAACATCAAAAACTTCAAAATCCAACAAATTAAATTCTACAATAATTTGTTATAGAAAGTTTCAACAAAATATCAAAAAATTCTGGACACGATGTTTTAAATGAATGGTTCAGCCCATGAACTTGTCGGAATGGGTCCAGATTTTACTCAAGCCCGTTGAGCTTAAACTTAAACATACAAAACTCATATTAAGTTTGTGCCACACATCTTTCTTGTTAAAAATTCACACCCATACTTACAACTTGATTACAATTCATTTACAACCATCAACCCGATAAGAAAATTAAGTTACATGACCCATATTCAATTTACACAACATATGCCCAACTAGGGTTAACAATTAACGTCTTTAACCGAAACAAATTTCTAACCCAATGTTAAATTTATCTATTATCAACTTACCATATCACATAACAACAAAATATCTAAATCTAATCTAAATATTAATAAAATACTCCAATCAATGCCATATGGCAATCTCTCCTTCAACCTCACAATTTTACTTTTAATTTATTTAAAAATAATTTTATTATCATTATCATTATTCATTATCATCATCCTAATTATTATTAATATTATTATTATTACTATTTACATAATTATCCAATAAACATAGCATCAATTCCTTCTTAATTATTTACGATTCGTCCATTATGGCAACATAAATCAACACATGAATTAATGATATTTTAAACTACAAATAATATAAAACACTGTGATTATAATAAAATATATGAATGGTAAATCAACATAATATCAATTATTTATTATCTATTATTATATGATATTATCTATTATCTATATATATTAATTATTTATATATATTAATTTATAACATTTGTCTATTTTTTCTGGGTTGTCCTTTATGCTAATGTTTTCTTTTTCTATTTTTTTTCTTTTGGTGAACTGTAATATTATTTATTTTTATTATAAAACTTCGGTTCTTATGATTTTCCCCATAGTTAAGTGAGTTTAGATTTTTATTAGTTTTTGTTTTGGACTTTTCCCGTATATGGTCGCCGTTCGGTTGCTACTTAGCACGTTGTTTAATGTCACATTTGATCCCTCATGTTTTTTTAACCCCTTCACTTTTTAATATGTATTCGTATTGAGAAATAGTGCATATTTTGTCTTTTGTGGGTGTTTCCTTTGTGTTTATGTATTTTTTTTTCTTTTGGTGAACTTTAATGTCTTTCATTTTCCCCGTAGTTAATTGAGTTCAAATTTTTATTAGTTTTTGTTTTAGGCTTTTTTTTCCCAGATACGGTCGCTACTTAGCACGGTGTTTAGTGGTCTTTGATCCCTCAAGTTTTTTTTAGTCCTCGACTTTTTATCTGTGTCGGTATAAATTCGACTTTATCTATGTTTCACGTCACGTAAGCCGCTTTATGTTAGAAATTCATATTTTAATATCATTTTGATCGTCGTTCGGTTGCTACTCGGCTGGTAACACGGTTTTACATCACCTCCCTGCAACGCGGGGGCTAAACACTAGTTGTCATATAATTGTAATTGTAATAATATAACCTAATATGATACAATATCTCCCGATGGCAATTTGGTAAATATAACCTAATCCCTAACAAAGTGGAGTTGGAGTTGAGAATAAAGTATAAATAGTACATGATGGAGTTTAACAAGCAGAGACAATCAGATACGCGTCAAAAATCTAGGGTAAGATAGGCGATTGAGGGTGATTGAAAACACCCGTTTCTTCCACTTGGTGGTGAATGCTAATATTAGTTCGAACCGAATTAATGAGGTGTTTATTGGAGATGATTGTGTTACCAACCCGGTGATTATAAAACAACATATTTTTTTTTATTATTACTCTCTACTTTTTTTCGAACCAATGAACACTAGACCACCAATTGTGTGTCCGTTCTTGAATGTACTATATCCCGGGGATGGTGAGGCCTTAATCCGACCCTTTACTTTGGTGGAAATAAAGGATGTGGTGTGGGATTGTGACGGTGACCGGGCACCCGGACCGGATGGTTTTAATTTTAAGTTCCTAAAGCGGTGTTGGAGCGGGTTGCAAGATCAGTTTGTTAAACTGTTTGAGAAATTTTATAGTAACTTGAATCTGAACAGGAGTTGGTCGTCGTCTTTTTTAGCCTTGATTCCTAAGGTTAAGGATCCGTTGCGGTCGTCCGATTTCCGACCCATTAGCCTTATTGGGTGTATCAACAAGGTTTTATCCAAGGTTTTGGTAAATCGATTGAAATGTGTAATTGGTAAGCTTATCTCCGAGGAGCAAACGACTTTTCTCGCTGGTAGAAACATCACTGACGGGCCGTTAACGTTGAACGAAATTGTAGCTTGGATGAAGTATTCCAAAAAAGTGGGCATGATCTTCAAAGTTGACATACATAAGGCTTATGACTCCCTTAGTTGGTCTTACCTTAACCCTATTATGGAGCAAATGGGTTTTTCGACTAAATGGCGTGATTGGATTATGGCGATTCTTCGGTCCACTCGTGCGTCCGTGTTGGTAAATGGCTCTCCAACTATGGAGTTTGAGTGCACTAGAGGACTCCGTCAAGGGGACTCCTTATCACCGTTCCTCTTCCTTATTGCTATGGAGGCATTATCCGGGATAATGAAGAAGGCGTCGGAAGTGGGTTTGTTTCATGGCATTCGGTGTAACGATAGTGGTATGACTCTTACTCATCTCTTGTATGTGGACGATGTGGTATTTATGGGGGATTGGTCGATAGCAAATGCATTAAACTTACGTAGAATTTTGAGATGTTTTTATTTACCACCCAGCCTAAAGGTTAATTTATCCAAGTGTAGTTTGTATGGGGTAGGCGTGGGGAAGGTGGATGTCGTAAACTTGGCAAATGTGCTACGGTGTCAAGCCGGGTCATTCCCATTTAAATATCTTGGTTTGTACGTGGGCGTAAATATGAATTTAGTGCGGAATTGGAAGCTGATTGTCGAGCTATTCAAAACTAGACTCTCCATTTGGAAGGCGAAGATGTTGTCATATGGTGGGAGAATTACATTTCTAAAGTCGTTATTGTCTTCCTTACCGATATATATTTTCTCTCTATATAGAGCCCCGGTCCAAGTTTTGAACCAACTCGAAAGACTATGGAGGACGTTTGTAACACCCCGAAAACGAGTTTGGTAATTAAACCCCGTTAATACTAAAAGACGGGTAAAGTACCGTTAGTGGTAAAATTTACCCGGTGGAATATTAGGATTTAAATAATTAATCCTAATAATAATAAAAAAATGAATGAATAAAAGCTTTAAGGAAATAAAATGGATAAAGGGCCCGAGTTAACGGGGCCTAAAATAAACTTAGTCATAAATATTCCCGAACCTGCTAAGTTAACTAGGAATATTAAACCTAGTTAATAAGTGAGAGTATTGTTGAAAATAATTAGGTTGTGACCTAATTAATAACTAACCAAACGCGATGGACCAAAGCCGGGTAACTTGAAACTAGAATTATAAACTTAAAACTAAAACACAACACACACACAACAAGTGTGTGTGCGTGCGTGCGTGAAGTAGTCCAGGAGAAGGAGCAAGAAGCTCCAAACCCTAGCTCAAACAATCTCAACAAATTGAAGGGGCAAATCAAGTCCAAATCAAAATCCGAGTATGAATTAGTGATCTCCATTGAAAAAGGAGTCACGAGGTATGTAAATTTCTTGAAAAATCTCTAGTTGAAATTCTGAGCAAACCTAGAGAATTCGAATCTGAGCTTGCATGTTTGTTGTTTGGATGAAATTAGGGATGAAACTATGTCTAGTAGCAAACCCTAGCCATGTATTTGTTGAATTGATGTTCATTGTTGTGAATTCATAATCATACACTCATGTGTCAAGTGGGTTTTGATTATGTAGAAAAGATGATAATATAATTGTGTTAGAAATCATCATAAGTGATAGTAGATGCAAGATACTTGAACAATTTGCAAGTTTGAGTATTTGATCATACATGATAATGGTTGAATCTTGATGTTAATCTTGGTAAAAAAATGACTAATTATGAACTAGTTAGCAAATGTGTAGAATCATGCCCATTAGGTGTTTGTTAAAATGCCTAAATGAAAACTAAAGTGTTAAAATTAGAGTGAAAATGTGCAATGAATAAGTTGATAAGTCGATTGACCTTAAAAAAATCAAATCGACCAAGTGTATGATCGGATGGTAAATTTGATATAAGAAGAGTAGGATGGAATAGTCGTAAATGATTATGACTAACCTAACCATCTTACAATTACAATGATAGTTTGACGCTTGCCAAGCTAGGTGAAGGCTTGGGGAAGGAAGCGGGTCAAACAAAGCAAGAATGACGGATAAGCATAATTCGGATGCAAGGTAAGTATAAATTACACTAGTCTTATATTTTAGAGTATTCTCTTATTGTATTAGTTACAAATAAGATAAATACATAATTGAGGTATGATGTTCCGGCGTGTAAACGTACGGAACAAGATAGTCGAGTATGACAAGAAACCATGTTGATGGTTTAAAAGGAGTTAAATCAGTAATTTGATCATTTTATGACAAATGGAAAATAAATTTTTGAATGGTTGCCTTATAGGGTAAACCAAAACAAACAATAAGGGTAAAACGGTAAATTGGTCATGCATCGACCATAACTATTAGCTTTAAAAGACACGTATGAAGTAAGCCTTAATAGGCCGAAAAGTGTTAAGAAATGAATTATAAGTAAAGCGACCGCACCATGTAAATCAGAGCGAGTCATATAGTCGAGATGAAAATACATGTCATCTCGCCAATATAATCGGTCATTTAGACCAAACGGGTCAAAGGGTGAAGATACCACCTTTTGATAATAGCGACTAATGATTCTTGTCGAGTTATATGATTTCAGGAATAAATGTAGAAATGATATTTGCATCGCTACTATTTAGCGAATATTATAGCAAGGCATTAAATCAGGTCAATACATTGACCCGAGCCAGGTATGTGTAATAGAGTAATGATTCATTGAGAACGTAAGGTTCAATGAGTATTTACTGAAGTCTTAGATAGACAATGGTTACTTAAGTGGGTAAACCGAATGTTTTAAAAGAGGGTAGTGGCATTTTGAAAAGCATATTAACTTTTCGAGCAAGATCATAATTCAAAAGAAGAATCATGGGTCAAACATGCTCTCAAAAGACCTTGTCGTAATTGAAAGACTAAAAAGGACCAAAACGCCCTTGTTAGCTAATTCGAACAAACAACCTTTACAGGTTGTTTGGAAACAAGTTTTATGATTAAGTAAATACTTAGATTAAGTATAGAAGTTGAAAGAGGTATCATATTAGTCAAACGGTACTATTTGAGTTTTTTGCCGTAAAATAATGATTCGAGAGGTAAAATTTGGTTTATATAGATCACCACATCAAACCTGCCATAAAAACAATTGTGGTGGGAGATTATAGGATAAGAAATGTGGTGATGAAATGCTAGAAACAATCGAGAGCGATTTTAGGCTCGAAAGTGCTTAAATACCCTTAACGGGTCAAAATAAGTATACGAGCGAAAACGGGTTTAAATTGTGAAATAAACTTGTGATTAGAACCTAAAATGGTAGTTAATAACAATTTGAGAAGTGTAGGTGATGTAGGAATCAAACAAATATGTTCGTTTGATAAAATGCATAAACGGGTCAAAAGTTGGTAAAAGGGGCGATAAGCCGAAGACTTAAAAGTCTGAAATTTTATTATGAAGGTTGTTGGATTTTAACTCCATAAGATGTAGAATTAAATTATGGACGCGTAGGAAAAAGAATCGGGTAAAACGGATCAATAACGAAGAAGTTATGGCCGTTTCCGTGAAATCAGATAGTGCAGGGAATATGCAGCAACATTCTGCTGAAAAGGGGGCCTAGCGTCACGCGACGCCCCCAAACTTTGAAAAATGTTATTTTTTGTCATATTTAACCCCTGTACTTGTTTGAACTTCATATTTAACCCCTGTACTTGTTTGAACTTCATATTTAACCCTTGTACTTGTTTGAACTTCATATTTGACTATCAAAACTAACTTTTAAGTTGGTTTTGATCATAGGTGATTGCCATGAGTGCCCGGATGAAGATCAAGTGACGAGAAAGAACCGAACACAATCACGAAATAAGCTTCCGCACTATGTATCGTTATTATGTTAAATGACGAATGTCGTTTCATTGTTTCTTTTAAGTGACGAACTTATTTACATTATGTTCTAAACTTTTAAATTGTAAAAGGTTTTAGTAAACCCGTTTTTCCGATGGATATGTAATCTTAATTACATGATTATTTTCGTAAATAATACGCTAAACCTTGATTTATAATAACAGGTGTTACAACGTTTTACGGGGTGGGTCGGACGAGGTGTCAAAAATGGCTTGGATGTCGTGGAATAATGTGGTAGCCTTGATTGAGTACGGGGGCTTGGGCTTCGGTACACTAAGGGACGCAAATCTGACTATGCTTGCAAAATGGTGGTGGAGGTTCAAGATGGAAAATGATGGATTATGGAGGAAAGTGGTATCCGCCATACATCAAAACTCGAGATCGTGGAACCCTATACCAGCAAAAGTGTCGATTGCGGGTCCGTGGAAGCAACTACATAACGTTTCAACAGAGTTATCTACTTTGGTGGTGGAAATCTCAAATACTATAAAAGGGGTAGTTAGAGGAGGGGCTGAAGTAGCATTTTGGGTGGACATTTGGGCTGCCACGGCTCATTTATATGTCCCTTTTCCGCTTTTGTTTCAACTAGAGAAGGATAAATGGTGTATGGTGGCTGACAGGGCTCGGGTCGGGGCTAACGGGTCTTCATGGGTCTGGGAGTGGCGACACCAGTTGGTGAACGCAGCGGAACTGCTTCAGTTTCAACAATTAAACGATCACCTGCAAGGTTTTTTACTCACATCGGGTCCGGATAGATGGCTTTGGAACCTGGACCCAGCCGGTCAATATAATGTGGGCTGCATGAAGAGGATGATCATTGAGCTGAACCGGACTAGACCTGATTACGTAGTTAAATGGAACAGTTGGATACCTAAGAAAGTTGGATTGGTGGCTTGGCGAGCTCAAAAAGAAAGGCTGCCGACCCGAGTTGCATTGTCCAAAAGAGGTATTGCGATTCAATATTTGGATTGCGTTTTGTGTGGTGAGTATAGTGAAATTAGCGATCATCTTCTGGTCTCATGTGGTTTCGCTCAGATCGTATGGCAAGTAGTGTACCAGTGGTGTAAAATGCAGCCGATAATTGCCTTTAGTCTCAAGCATATTCTTGAGTCCTATAAGCAGTTTGATGGATTGGTGAAGAAAAAGAAAGCGTATCATGCGGTTTGCTTGGCTACTTTGTGGAGCATATGGAGTATGAGAAATGAATTAATGTTTCCAGGGAAGGGGAAGTCACCTACTGCCATTGTCAAAGAGATAAAGTGTTGGGATTGAACCCTATCATAGGAACAGATAATTAAAGCCAAAACTGGATCGGGACAGTGGATCCAAAATAAGCAGATGTTGTGTTACAAGTCTCTCCCATTGAAAGTGGTTTCAACATCTGCTGACCTCCTATCTACTGATCGTTACAACTACTATCCTACAACCGCTGATCAAGTCAAAGACTAAAGCTCTGCTGTTCAATCTACTGCTATGGGTCAAGCACTGCTGGTAGTTATCAAGTACTGCTGAAGTCACAATAGTGGAATGGCCAGTAGTAGTTTAGTTTAATTATGTAATGTATTGTATAGCAGTTGATAGCTTAAGCAGTGTTTGTATAGATCAGTTGTTAGAAGTTGTTAGGAGGTTAGATGTCACTTTCATGGTGACGTCAGCATTGATGCCTTAGTGGTTTGCCCGTGCCTATAAATAGAACAGTACCATGCACTGTTGTTACACCCCGATATTTCCACGTATTACCGGTGGGCCCGGTGGGGAGTTTAGTGACGTAGTTGATATCATCATAGTCAAACAACATAATATTTAAATGCACAGCGGAAGCAAAAGATAAATATATTACAAACCGATTCAGAAGTAATATTTAATATTACAACGGAATGTAAGTTGGATCCACAGGCGGATCAAATAAAAAGAAAACATAGTTCATCAGACTTATTGCATCCAAGCTTGCGAGACTCTTAATGATGCTAAGGAGTGGCCAGCCTATTACGCTTAGTACCTGCACTTAACCTTTTTGGGAAAATACGTCAGTTTACACTGGTAAATACAATTTAACTGACTCATTTTGAAAAGGTTTAAAAATTGATTTGAATGCACGTAGCACAAAACATTTTATAACTTGGGATAATTATTTGAATATAATACTTGTAAAAGAATTACATGTTTCTTATGCGTTCAGTAGCCCGATCCGTAGACCGGGTTAAAGATTAATAGACACACCACATTATTTGGTTAGGCACTGACGAGTGTACGCCTACACCCCGTGCTTAGGTCGTGGCCATCTCGTAAGATGATGCCAAGGATATCCGGGACATGGTCATTAACCCCCCAAAGGCTTTAAGTAAACAAAACATTTCAAAACGTAGCATATCAAGGATTTAACCACTATTCAATTAAAGATTCAATGCCGGACCAAGCGATATTTTATATACCGTACCCCAAGCCCGTATAGGGAAAATAAGTTAAAAGTATTTACCTGAGCTAAATATAAATTCAATCCCAGCCGTATCAAATCAGCAAGTACATATAGCTTTTACTGGGCTCCTAAATCTGGAACGAAGGTTTTTAATAACCTATTAGATTCCTAACGGGTCTTAATTAAGCCTATGCTTAGACCAGTTAGTTTTAAGGAAAGGTTTACGGTTCAAAACATAAGATTAAGCGTAGACCGGATTAGAATCTGATTTAGACCCGACAAGTTTGGAGACTTGTATAATATGGGTAAACTAAACACATTCTGGATTTTGAGGTGAAAATGATAAGGTTTGACCCGTTTCGGTTAATTTATGCAAACTAGTTACATAAGCCGATCCGAACACGAAGAGTGCGTAACGGGTAACCAAATGAGTCATGAACATGTTTCCTAAGTAAATGTGCTTTAAATATGTTGTGATATCAGTAGGATACCTTCCATTACGCCCAGAACGAATTTAAAACCAATTTATGCCCCTTAGGGGTATTTTGGTCATTTTAAAGGTTATAAAAGAGATTAAATATTATTCTGAGTTACAGGTCTGATTAAATCAGTAAATATACTTAATTTAATAAGTTATAACAGTAGGGTATCATATATATGTGAAATTTATTAATTATAACCATATTATGCACCGTATGGGCATTTTGGTAATTTCACATAGGCTTTAAAAGGTCAAAACTGAAAACCTGAGTTTAAAACTTTTCCTTACTGTTAAAATATAAAAATTTACTAAATATATCAGTAGGCATGAGCCCTCATATGTTTAAAATAGTTTTGATACATACTATGCGTTAAAAACGCTTAAAAAGGCGATTTGGAGCCATTTCCGGGTTTTGTATAGAAAGCTGATATTTTTATTATTCCAAAAGGCTCAAAATATTTTATTTATCATATTATATCAGTAGAAAAAAGGTTCGGGGTCAAAAGAATTTGTAAAACTCATTTTATAGCCTGGAAGGGCAAAACCGGTAATTACCGAATTAATGCTATAACCCTAAGTTATGCTCAGTCTAAAAATAAATAAAAATCCCAAAATATTATTTTATATCAGTAGGTAAAAAGTTTGATATCAAAAATTGGGTTTATATAGGCTATATGCCAAATACGCCGTTTAATTAGTAAAAAGCTTCTCATTTACGCTAATGAGCATAACTCCTAATCTAGACCTCAAATTGATGTCAAATTTTAGGGACAAGTTTATAAATCAGTAATAAAGATTATTCTCCTCTCACATTTTCAAAATTCTCGTTTTAGGGTCAAAAGGGCATAATGGTCAACATTTAGGCATTTAACGGAAACATGCATGAACTAGGATTTCTATGGGACCAAGTTGTATAACCTTAGAGGGTTATACTAACTTATAATATGGTCCTAATGGAATCCTAAGGCATATCTAAACTAAGCTAAATCGGGTCAGAACTGAAAGTCAAAGCAAAAGTCAACTTTTGCGACTTTCGGTTCCGAACCGAGCCTATACTTAGAATTGTCGGGTTGAATCATGCTTAGGCATGTTCAACTAATATTTACCAAGTTATTAAAGTGAGAAAACTGATTTTATGACTTTTATATTAATAGTTATGTATTTTATTTAAAACTAACCCGTTTGACTTTTATTTGACCCGACAATTAAACTAAGTAAACGTGGTAATTAGGAGGTGCCCTTTTGAGGGTTAATCACCTACCTAATTACGGTCACGTAGCCATGTTCGTTGCGAACCATGGCTCAACCGTTTAAAAGTCAAAGCGTCTATCGAAACACTTGAATTTTTCAGCTATAATCCGTTAAATAATTAAACTGAGAACGAAAGGGAACTTACAAGGGTCTAATGGACCGAAGGAGGTTCTCAAAAAGGTTAAAGATCCTCACAACTCAGAGAAAAGATCAGATTAGAAGGAGAGGTGCAAATGAGAGCCAAAAATCAAGTGGGTTTATATAGGAAAACAAGGACCGTTAGGATCGTTTCTTGATAAACGTGATCGAATATGGACCGTACACCTTTACCCATGGTTTTGGTATACAATGGGCGCCACTAAACAACCCCTAGATTGATAAAAACCCACTTGCAACACCTGGAAACAGCTGGAACAGGCTGTAACTAACTTTTTGCACTTCTGATGGACTCACACGGCCCGCGTAAGAGTCAAGGAGACCTCACGCGGCCGCCTAGTACCCAGTTCAGCAACAACAACTTTAAATAATGGCAGAAATGGTCCCTGTGAGCTTTAAAAGTCATTTTAGGCACGTTTAAGGCCCGTTAACCACATTTTAAGGCTCCACTATGATGTTTAAACATAGGGGACATGAAACATGTTCAAAAACATGTCGGATGTCGGTTCGTTTGGCCGTACGGTCACGTTGTGCGTCTAATTACGACGAAACACGAACGGACGCGAAAACGATCCAAATTACGCGACAAATGGAATTTTATCAAGGCGATCACTAAATTAAAATATTTTAGTGCTTACATAAAATTTTGGGTGTCCGGAAATATACAGAACGGAAGATATGCCCGAAAATGCAAACTTGTGCACTTTTTGACACTTTTAGTCCCTGGTGGACTTGAAAGTTTATTTTTGCGCATAAAACACCTTTAAGCCTATATCTAAGCTATATAAAGAATAAATAGGGTATGTTTAACTTATGGACATATTCCGGAATGTCCGTTACCATACGAATCGGCATACTTTTGCTGTTTGACGCAATTAGCCCTTAATTGCGCAAAGTAGCGCAAAATGCTGTTTAATGATATCCAAGCCTTCCAAGGCCCATATTGATCATTACCAAGCATATACTTAAATTTTACTACGCTCTCGTTCACTTAGATGGTCACCGAAAGGCGTAGATTCAAAAGTTGACGCTTTAGGTCCCTCTATTGCGCAAACTTGCACATCTCATCATTTATTAGCATTGAAGCCTCATCTAATCCATATTAGGCATTATTGGAAGTATTATTAAACATCACGATGCTTCGTGTTTGCTAAAAGGTCATTCAGAGGTATAATTAAACATATTGACACTTTTAGTCCCTCTAACTTGCAAAGTTGCACGTAACTTTACTTATAGGCATAAAAACCTTAGACGGCCATTATTTGGCATTCCTGAGAGTATAATTAAATATTATGAAGTTCCCGGTTTGTTAAAAGGTCACTCAGAGGTAAGAATTAACATGTTGACGCTTTTAACCCCTTTATTGCGCCAACTTTCAATTTAATTACGCAAACGGCTACACTTAATCATCAAGTGGCACATTTGTGAATATAAACATCGTAAGAAACTTATTTTTGGTATGTTAACACTTCCAGTCCTTTCATAATCAAAGTTTTCGATTTTTCGAAAAATTAGTCCCTAAATTTCAGTGTTTGACTTCATTAGGGTTTATTACACGTGTCAATACATCATTGGACGTGATTTTACGAGGTGTTACAACTGTTCTATTAGCTCTTCACAAAATCTTCTTCCTGCACGAACAAAAACTGTGAGCTCAGGCTGAGGGGGAGTTTGTATTCATACATGCATTGTAATCGTTATTGAAATAAATTCAATCTTTCGGTTCTTTGTTGAAAATGTTTGATTAAAGCAATTCTCCTTTTTGATTGTGTGCAAAGTTTGTTTCCATCTTAAATTCCGCTACACTACTCATCCATCTTCATCTTATTTCAAACGTAAAACACAATCAAAACCAAACTCAGATCCTAACAATTGGTATCAGAGCTTGGACAGTTAAATTTGATCTAACAATCATTTTGACGTAAATAGTTCAGCTCATAATCGTTGATACTGATATTTGTTCGTTTTGTTGAAAAACAGAGTAAGGTTTAATCACCATCAAAGTTGATTAATCAATGCCTGTAAAACAACCAGGATGACGTCACAATCCCAAGATGATAAGAATAACATCGGCTCTCTTTTCAATCCACCCATGCTTAAACGTAATGAATACAACATCTGGGAGAAAAGGATGGGTCATATCCTTGCTCAACAAAATACCGGATGTTGGAGATCAGTTGTTTTTGGTCCCCATGTTCCAATGGTGCCAAGTGCTGAGGATCCAAAGAAATTCGAACCTAAAAGTTATGAAAACTATATTGAAACTGATTTTCAAAAGTTTGAACTGGATGCCAAAGCATTTAGCATCATTGCATCTGCATTACCAAATGAAATCTATGCTGGGTTGTTACATTGTAACAGTGCCAAAGAATTATGGGATGCACTTAAGGAACAATTTGGGGGAACTGAAGAAGTAATTGAAAACAATAGGGAAATTCTGAATCAACAGTATGAAACCTTTTGTCACATTAAGGGTGAATCATTGACCCAACAGTTTGAACGTTTCAGTTGTCTCATTAGTGAGCTAAGACTTGTTAAAGTTGAATTTCCAAAATCAACACAAAATATTAGGTTTCTTAGATCACTACCTGAAAAATGGGACACAATTGCTTTTGTGACTAGAAATTCTGCTGAGTTCAAAGACCTGACACTGACCCAACTTCATGGTAGACTCCTGACCTATGAAAGGGAGTTAAACCAGAAAAAGAAGTTGCAAGAGTCTGGCAAAGTTACAGATGACTATTCATTTGGTAACACAGCTCTTCTGGGTCAAGAAGAGTCTGGCAGCAGTAAGGATCAGAGTTATGATCATTTTATTGACATAACTGCTGGAGGTAATTTCAACTCTGATCCTCACTCATCCGACTTTGCTTTCACAGCAAATGGAGAAAGCCAGAACTCAGATAACTTGTGCTTTGAACTCAATGACTTACAGCACTTTGATCCCACTGACTTAGAAGAAATGGACATTCTGCATCAATTGGCTTTGCTTAGTGTATAAAACAAGCAAATTCTATAAAAGAACAGGGAGAAAATTCCCAGGGTTACATGGGAATTTGAGGGTGGGGTTGGATAAATCAAACATCAAGTGTTATAAGTGCAATAGACTAAGTCATTTTGCTAGGGAGTGTAGGAGTCAAACCACTGGTCCTATTATAACTCATCCCAGCTCAAATCCTAGACCACAACACCAAAACATTGTCCACTATACCCAATATACCCCTACAGCTCATGTTAACACTGCTCATTATGCTGCAACCCCTGTGCCTGTGCATTATGTTCAAACCACTGTTCCACAAATTCAGTATGTTCAAGCCCCTGTCCCTCAGGCACAAGTGCAACCTGTTGCACCTCAACAAGCTGCTCCAACAGTGGTACAACCAGATCAACAAAGCTTTTTCACCCAAGGCTTTGTTGACTGGAGCAGCATGCCTGATGAGCTTGGTGATGAAAATTTTGCACTCTATGCTTTTAATGATCCTTCTAATGATGAATTTTGATTGATGGCTTTAGAGTCAATACCAGAAGGGGTAGAAACTGAAGGTGAACAGATGAGTGCTGAAACAGTGGATGAAGTGGCTGAAGCAGTGGTTAATGCAGTTGCTGGTGAACTACTGCTGGGAGAAAATTCAGAAACCCTGATTGAACCATTGGTTGATCCTTGGTCCAAAGAAGACAAGGAAGAAAAAGAAGAGGAGAAAGAGGGTGAGAAAGAAGGTAGATCTGATGAAGAAAATAATCATCAATGTGATTGTGCTATGATGGCAACTGCCAAGGTATCACCTCAGGTTCTTAAAAATCTGTGTTCAGACAAATGCATTATTGCATTTGCTAGCATCAAAGAGGTGAATGAAAACCTTCGGAATAGGGTCTTAACTGATGAAGTCAAATTTGAAAAGTCATTAAAAGAACTTAAAATCAAGTTGGCTGAAAAAGACAAAGAAATTAGCTGTCTAAAACAAGAGCAAAGCATTACCAAAACCCAACTCCAAACAATGATAGAAAAATATCATGTTTGTAAAAAGGAGTTGGAATCCACCCAAATCACATGTGAAAAGTGGGTGGAATCCTACAAAGGGTATGAAGTAATGCTAGAAAAACAGATTAAAAGCAATGTGAAATTGGGTGTTGGTTATAGAAAACATGATGATGAAAACACTGTTTTTGAAAAATCTGTTCAAAGCACTGATGTAACCACTGAATTCATTCCCACGAACAAGAATGGCCAAAAAGTGAAAATCACTGATAAACTTGGTAACAAAATCACACTTGAGAGAATAGTGGGATCCTCTACTTTTGAGGAAATTGAGAAATACCAATTTAAACCCACATGGTCTGACGAGTGTGACATTCTTGAAAATTTTAAACCCATGGATTTCACAACCACTGATGGTGTTAAAGCTCCAAAAGCAAAAGTCATCCCTCTCAAGGACATCCCAACAGAGGTTAAAAACTCTGTTGCAAAGGAGTCTGAAAAGAGAAAGAAGAGAGAAAAGATCAAAAACTTGTTTTGTGAATTTTGTGAAAAAAGGAATCATCTAACAAAAGACTGTTTCCATTTAAAAGCATATGATTTAAACAAAACAAGTATTATTATACCTGCTGAAAGCTGCACCATCTGTGGTAAACCAAACCACAAAACTCAAGAATGTGTGTATCTTAAAAACTTTGATGTAAAAAAGAATGAGTACACTGCAAAAACTTCCTTGAGTTCATCAACATCATCTGTCAAGTTCACTAAAAATCAACCACTGTTTGTGCCAGTCCAAACAGCTTTTACAAAACAGCTGAATCAAACATCTGTCCAAAGAGATGTTCAAGTGACTGATGCACCCCCTGCTAACCAATTCAGAAGAGGCAAGGGACAATCATCTTACCAAAGGATTCCACACGTTTATGAGACCCACAAAAGGCCCTCTAAACCAAGAGTGAACAGGCATCCTTTTGGTTATCAGTAGGTGATTGGTCAAAACCCACAACAGTGGTTAGAGAGAAATAATTCTAAAGCTGTCCAAACCCCTGACCTAACCACTGCCCATCCATCAGCATTCATCCCAGACACTGTTGAGACCCCATCCAAAGCCTTATTGGCTTTGGAGACCCTAATGAACTAATCCTTTTACTTCATGTGCAGGGAGCTTCTGCATGCTTAGATAGCCTTTGGTATGTAGATAGTGGAGGCTCCAGGCACATGACAGGATGTAAAGCCCTTCTCAAAGATTTCAAAATTCATGGAGGGGGTGATATATCCTTTGGTAATAATAGTAAAGGGAAAGTTCTGGGGTCTGATACAGTACAGTCTGGAAATGTAAAATTTGAAAATGTCAATCTGATAGACAGTCTAAAATTCAACCTCCTGAGTGTTTTCACAAATGAGTGATAAGGGTTATGGGTCATTCTTCACAAAGGAATGTTGTAGGATTGTTGGACCAGAAATGGTTGAAAAGATTGAAGCAATAATAAAAACTGGAAAAACAAAACTTGTTGCTCAAAGAAGTGGCAATGTTTATGTTGTTGATATGTCAAAAGAGTGTCCCAGAACTGATGCCTGTCTGTTCTCAGCTGCCTCTAACAAAGAGACAGAACTTTGGCATAGAAGATCGGGGCACACAAATCCCAAGACAATCACTAAAATTTCAAAAAATGGCCTGGTAAGAGGCTTACCACAAAAATTGTTTTCATGTCCCGAGCATTGTGTTTCCTGTTTAAAAGGAAAACATCATAAAAGCTCCTTTAAGTCCATTGAAGAGTCCAAAACAACCCAGTGTTTGCAAATGCTGCACATGGATTTGTTTGGCCCAGTTCAAGTCACGAGTCTCAAAAAGAAGAGATATTGTTTGGTTATTATTGATGACTTCTCTAGGTTTACATGGACTTTCTTTTTACACTCAAAAGATGAGACTGCAGGCATTTTGCAAGACTTTGTGACACAGGTTGAAAAGCAATTTGACCTTCCAGTAAAAGTCTTCAGGAGTGACAATGACACAGAATTCAAAAATAAGGAGTTGGATGCCTTCTGTGTGAAGAAAGGGATTGTAAGGTAGTACAACATTCCTAGAACACCAGAGCAAAATGGGGTAGTTGAAAGAAAGAATAGGACACTGATTGAAGCTGCTAGGACCATGCTTGCTGACTCAGGTTTGCCTTTGACTTTCTGGGCAGAGGCAGTAAACACTGCTTGCTATGTCCAAAACAGAGTTTTAATAAACCCCAGGCACAAAAAGACTGCTTATGAAATTCTGTATAAAATCAAACCACTGATCTCATACTTTAAAATATTTGGCTGCCCATGCTTTATTTTGAATTTAAAAGATTCCATCTCAAAATTTGCAGCCAAAGTCGACAGTGGTTATCTTTTGGGAAACTCTACCACTGCTAAGGCCTACAAAGTGTTTAACACACGGACTAAAACAGTGGAAGAGACTTTGAATGTGAAGTTCAATGAACTTTCATCAATGAAAATCCCAACAAATCCTGCTGATTTATTTGATCTTGATAAATTTACATTTGAAAGTGTTGTTGTCAAGACTAACAGTGCAGGTCCATCAGAGGATTCATTACCAGACTATGGATATGAGATCATCATTCCTCAACAAAAGTCTGTCTCAAAAGGAAAAGCAGCAGTTGTACAAAACAGCTGTCAAAGCTCAACCACTACTACCTCAACAGTTGTTAACCAAAGTAGCCCATCAACCTTTGTTTCCACATCATCAAACACTGCTGACAATAGTCCCCAAACAGTGGATAAAAGTCAGTATGTGTCCACACCATTACCTCCTATTCCACCACCTTTTGAAGCCACTGTTGGATCATCAAAGTCACCAGCAGTGGTTAGCTCAGATGATACACATCTGCAGCCTTCACCAACAAATGCCATCATACCATACCAAGGAGATTTAATCTTCTTGAGATCTCATCCACCTGACCAAATCATTGGCAACATCAATGAAGGGGTGCTCACAAGAAGCCAAACCCAAAACATTTGTCTTTTTGCTGGTTTTCTATCATTTCATCAGCCAGTCAAGTACCAAGAGGCACCGAAAGACAACAGCTGGGTAGAAGCCATGCAAGAGGAGCTCCAACAGTTTAAAAGACAACAAGTATGGGAGCTTGTACCACTGCCAAAAGATGTAAGCCCCATCGGCACAAAGTGGGTCTTCAAAAACAAAACCGATGAAAGGGGCATTGTTGTCAAGAATAAAGCCAGGCTTGTGGTTCAAGGCTACAGACAGGAAGAGGGGATAGACTATGATGAAACTTTTGCCCATGTGGCAAGATTAGAAGCTATAAGACTGTTCCTGGCCTTTGCTGTCAACCACAACATGAAGGTGTTCCAAATGGATATCAAAAGTGCTTTCCTCTATGGTACAATTCAAGAAGAGGTGTATGTTTGTCAACCTCCAGGTTTTGAGGATCCATTTTACCCAGATCATGTCTATAGGCTAAACAAAGCCTTGTATGGCCTGAAACAAGCACCTAGAGCCTGGTATGAAACTCTTTCCACCTTTCTACTCTCAAATTGTTTCAAAAGAGGTACCATTGATAAAACACTGTTTCTAAAATGGAGAGGAAAGGATTTAATGATTGTCCAAATTTATGTGGATGACATTATTTTTGGAAGCACATGTAATAAAATGTGTGAAGAGTTTAGGCAACTCATGACAGCTGAGTTTGAAATGAGAGC